>JAXDDX010000096.1:925000-965000 GCA_034670405.1 Hoplostethus atlanticus
CCCCAACCCTCTAAAAAATCCAGCGCCAGATTTGATAAGATTTGTTCTCTTTATCACTTTAATTAGCACCTCCCTCCTGTCCCCTTTGCAAATGAGGGGTAGGTGAGGAGGTTCGGGATTTGATGACTTAAAATGCACAGAGCTAACGAGTTATTCATACCCTGCACAGCTGTTAAGGCAATTTAACTGCTTCCACTCCATTCTCCCTCCTTTCTCCCCCCCCCCCACTTTCTCTTGATGCTTACTTACAGAGGAGGGAAGTGTGGCAACTGTTCTGCTATCGAGGTTGAGAACCTTACTGAATCAAAAATGGCCACTGCAGCCCATAATATCCATCATCTATCATCCCCATCGCCTCGCCTCCTCCCTGACACTTGATCCTGCTTATGACAATTTCTATGCAACGCTATCCCACTGGTGAAGAAGTAGGTGTTGCACAGTCAGCTGAGGTGTCAGAAAAGCCACCTGAACACTTTGATGCTGTTCTGTTGAGATCCACGAGCACATTTCCGTGCATGCTGTCAACTCAACGTTGCCCATCTGTCACCGTACAATCCCGATCAGAGAAGAGGGAGCGCCTGGAGCACCTCAGCTCCCCGTGCAGATCGTCTACCAGGAAGTGTCGACTTGTAGATGTTCCTCCTGGATCAGCATCCTGCGATTGGAAGATCACAACTCACATGCACAAAGACACACACACACACACACACACACACACATAAACAAGGACCCGAGCAGCCATTTTAAATGCTTTACTCAAATCCACTCAACGAAATTCAATACAATTCAAATTTTTGCAAAGGTTCAATGTGGTTTAAGGACAACACACACACACACACACACACACCTCAAAATAGACATACATAGATGCCTCAACGTATTAGTCCCTAGTAAGGCAATAGTTTCCAAGCAAGGTTTACTCAACTACTGAGAGAGCGGTCACATGGTCACTGCTGCTTTTAAAAACCAACCCAAACTGTGTTGACGAGTGGCGAGGCACTTTCAAGCCCGACGACGAACCGATGGTTTTGAAATCTGTGATGCAACGTTCACTGTTGAGTCTGTTTTGGTCAATGCATAAGTGGAACCATTGTGACAAGTGGCATCTGTTGAGTGGCGCTGTTCATCGATGGGTTATTGCTTTAAAATGAAAATGGGGAGACGGGTTTAGAAAGGGAAAATGGGTTCAATTAGTACTTCAGATAACAAGAGGCCACTACAGCTAAATTCCTAGAAAATGAACAACAGGTCTGACTCAATAAACAGAGATAAGTTGATTTTCACTGTATTTTTTCCTCCCTCTCATTGGCTGCAGTGTGAGGAATGCGTCATACTGAGCAGAACCTAAATCTTATTCTGGACCAATACTTTTGGTCCAAAAGTATTTTTAAGCCTTTTTTTGGTTGCTCATTTGTTCTGTTTTATAAAATGTTTTAACAAAAATGTTTGTAAAATGTATTGCAACATTCTTGTTAAGCGAGTTATTCACTTTAGAGTAAACATGAAAACTTTTCCACTTTTACCATATGCAGGATTGCATCCACATACAACACAATATCACCCAAATGTTACTACACTTAATGTCAGACAACACAGTTATGTCAATTCTTGTTTAAAGCAATGAGGATATTCTGCAGTAGTTTTATATGGACGTGACACTTTGAAGCTCAGTAGGTCCGTCTGTCCGTTTCACAACATTATGCTTGAAATACTTGAATTGTAACCAGAGAGGTGGAAGGCCTGAGAGCTGTCGTGTTGTGTCTGCCTCTCACTCTAAAGGGTTGTTATGTCTGGGACTGAGGGGGAAGTAAGAGGGCAGTCGGAGGTGTCAGCCGCAACAGTAAACACAATACCTGGAACTTTACTCTTGATCAAAGGCGATGTGGGATTTCAAAAGGTCTCTCTACTGCACCGAGGTTAGAGAAATCATCAATCAAAACATGAAAACATTGACCAGGTGCCTTTTTTCCTCCCCTATAAATCTCCAAACGTATTGGTATGAGTGCGATGTTGCTGAAATGAATGTGATCAGGAGGATGGTTCAATCCCCCCGAGTCGGTTCGTGTTTAATCTTGTCTCTTCAAAACCGGAAGGCAAAGAGCGAGAGCGAAGGGGAGAAAGCAACTCGGCGATTAATGTTATTAATTTCCACACCCTAACCTTCTGTTTCCGCATCTCCACGTTTGGGGGGTTGAGAAAAAAACACGTTTCTGAAAATGTTTGGCGTTGCCAAGCGGCTCGGCGGAGGAGAGAGAACCGCCCGGTATACGTCGGGTGATCCCGCGGAGATTGCTATCATTAGAATAACTTTATTAGGCTTTCTGCTGCATTTCCTGTTTGATTTACTGCGCAGTCCCAAGGGCTCATGGGTAGACACCGAGGACTCCCCTGCACAAGCCAGACCTGCCGTTGTTGTGCAGCAGCAACCTGAGTGTAACACCCCCATTAATCTGGAGCTAAACGTTGCAGAAACATTACCAAGGCGCTGGCCAATAAATCTGCTGCACCAGGGCCTTTAAATACAGCATATGCATGGCTTCATGGGTAAACGGTTGTGTGGATAGAGGAGCACATAATAGCTTTGTGGTATGGGCCTTACACTGGCGTGGGTAGAGGTGCCACTCCCTGAGTATTTCTCAAAATATGTTCTTGTGTGTGTTCTCCATTAGGTGTTTGACATAACATCTAACGGCCAAAACAAAGCAACACTGAGGACGGATGAAGATCCTGGAATCTGACTTGAGGATGCATCAGGTGACTTGGCTGACAAAGCATCACACATCAAGTCCGAGTATAGTCTATAGCACAGAGATGCTTGAAACAGATCGGGAAATGAACAGCTGTGCATCTTAACTGATCGCCACACGGCCACCTCAGACGGTTAGCATGCTAACTAACATGTTCTCTGCAGGACCGGGGAAGACGGTTCTCCACAAGGGCACAACTGTGGATTTGGACCAACAGATGCCACTTCCATTTTCTACAGTGTCAATGGGACAGAGCACCTTCACTGCAAGGGTTAGGGGTTTGAATCCCTCTGGGCTACTCAAAATAAAACTGTAGCGGTAGCAGAAGATGCTTTTGGATGCTTTGGTGGGAAAAACACAGTTCCTTTGTGTTAAATACTCTTGATTGACATCTTTGTGAGTTTGAAGTACTGGGGTCTCGTGTTCAGTGGAGCACATATACATTCTTCTTCATTTGTACATACTGATAAAACAACCCCTCACATGATGCCAGTAACACCTAGTATAAGTGATATCGTTTCCGTTGAGCCGTTGCCTAGCACTGCCACCAGTGTGAAGCACCCTCACTGCTCAACAGCAATCCTATCCATCATTTTTCCTTTGGATCAAAGCCACAGATCATGAGCTGAGCTGAGTTTGTTTGTACGTGTTAACAAAAATAGATATTTGTGTTTGTAACTGGGTAAGAATTGCAGCGTGGTCTCGTGAACCCCACCCAAACTCCAGCCAACCTCGTGCATCAACCGAAACCTTTATGTGAGTCTTATGTTTATTGGCTACGACGTTGAGTGTGCCTAAAAATACCGCCAAACGATACCTGCTACACCTTGTTCCCCAAGTAGTGCACCGCAGCAGGAGGTCTTCTATAGCCTGCTAATCATTAGAACAGGCAACGGCACCCGAGGCCCGAGGTAACGAAGGCGGTGATTCACCAGAATCACCGTTCTTGTTGTAATTATGATTCCTCTTTTGACATCTGGAAAAGTCTTTGAAGTGTATTTGTACCATGGCGTTGAGTTTGATGCCGGGGAGAGCCAGCAAGCGGCATAATGGTGAATGATTTAAAAACTGCTCTGCGCCTGCCAGTCTTCTCTGAGCAATCACCCATGATACCCACCCATGGCCAAACTCCAACATCCATCACAGAGCGGGAGCCTCCTGGCATTGGTGTACAACCGTGGCTCTCAACCTTTTCAGCTCGTGACCCACTAAAACGAAGCCATACCTACTCACTACTCGTAAATGGACAGAATGGTACTCTGGCACCAAGTTTGTTTTTATTTTCCTTTTTGTGATATTCACAAGCATTAAGAAGTGTATAATAGATTTTATTTTTTCTAGAAATTTCACATCCCCCTAAAAAACTCTTGCATCCTGACCCCGAGGTTGAGAACCACCGCTGTATTAAAGCTCTATCTATCTGCATGGAAAAACAATTTCAGCCTCAGGCAAATATGACAGATCCTTGTGAAAACAATTACGAGGAAGAGTATCATGCTGGAGTTGTTGGTGCCTTCACCTGTTTGTCAGTGAGTAAATCACTTGTAATGTCAAAATCTCGATGGTGCCTCTAACTCATCATGTGTCGTATTGAAGGAGCTGATTGTTTACCTTTTGCACGTGTCAAAGCACCTCCTGATTCTCCACCTTTACACCGTCTGACACTCCCCAACAATCTGTTTCATATTCTTTCCTCTGGAGACACACAACGTTACACTCTGGCTTTTTATTCATGAAAAAAAAAGAGCAAAAACATCAAGGGAACGCCAGCCCAGACTGGCTGGCACATATCAGAGGGTGTTAACAGGTGAGGGTAACCTCCTGGTGGTGCAGACACCCGCCTTCACCTGGGGTTCACGGAGAGGTCAGGACACCTGTCCCCTCCCTGCAGAGGGCTTGGCTAGTACAGGTGTTCACACCCAACATTTATTTATTTCAAACTTCACAGGTGCTTCAAATACACTCAGCAATAGAAGTGAAGATGCATAAGAAGAGCCCAGATACAGTCGGTCTGATAGGAAGAGGCACGACATAATGTTGATGGAAGATTTCAATATTGTACGGTGAGCTCTTGCACAAACTTCAAATATATTTACAATAAACAATCAATGATTCATAAGATGTGCTATTTACAGTTATTACAAATACATGTTGTGTTCAGTGATTGCAATTGAACGATTCGTTTGAAATCTCTTTCTTAGCAGTCATTTTTAAAACATTTCACTTTTTTTTTTTTTTCGTTTCCAGAGGGGGGAAAACCCGTCTGACATCAAAAGAATCTGGTCAAGTTAATGCCAAGAATCTGTGGTACAATACAAACAGTTTAATTGTGTAATTAACAATCAATAACCACTTCTAGTTAGAACATTTCTGCATAAAGGAACCGAGAAACACTTATAAAACAGTCAGTCGTAACAAAATAACTGGTGTTCTCATCGAAATAAACTCATAAAAAAGAAACACTTTTATACAGAATATTTATACAGGAATAGCTTTTGAATTGGATTGTTAACCAAAGGAAGACACATCGCAGACATCGAGTTTCACACAGATTGCATATGTTTTCTCTCTAAGGTGTTTCTATAGGTTAGTCATTTTACCTAAGCTTATTTGCATGATAGTAAAAATTGCATACAACATTAATTGTGAAGCTTGTAGCATGAGTTGCTTGACATACAGCACTTTTTATAGGCAACCTTTAAAGCACATTTCTCCATTAAAACGTTTAAGACACTTTTTGTTTTTACTGCCCATCAAAATTACATTTATAAATAGAAAAAAAGGTGAAATCAAAAACAAAAGCGCTACGTTAACATAAACTTTCCAAAAAAAGTAATTACATCAGAAACACTGCATGAACTGCAAATAAATAAATGTCGGACAACATAACAGGGTGGAATTCACATTTCTAACTGTGTGGCAATTCAGAAAGTTACAGTGACAAAGGTTTTGCAAAATAATCTAACATCGGCAGTGCCGTATAGTACAAGGCATTTGTTGGCATAGTTTCTTTAAGACTGTATTTTTTTTACAGTTACAATATATGTCTATATATATATTTATATTTCTTCCCTAACAAATAATATGTAAAGACTGAGCTATTCTCGGAGATGCACCTGGGCTGGGTTCGGAGCCATCCATAATCACATTTTGCGCTTTTTAAAAGAATAACCAATCTGCCAGCAGGCTCCAGACTTGGTGCCTCATCATTAAGGCCTTGTCAACCACTTGGTCCTTGATTTCATAAGCTTTTTTTTTTAAATCCAGTTTAACATGACATACGTAAACACCTAGCAAAGTCCTAGCAAACTCCAGGGGGACTTTTTTTTTCTTTTTAAATATAATCAGTAGCTCAAAAAAGAGAAATAAATCAGTGTAAAACAACAGACATAGAGTGCAGTCAGCAAATATCCACGGCAACAGACTTAGAATAATTTTTTGTGCAGGTTATTTAAATGATGCATCAGTCTTTACAGTGAATAATACAACTTTTACAAAATCCAAAAAGTAATACTTGTTGTATTACCGAGTCTGAAATGGGCTTTCCAGTGTGTGAACACTCACTTCACAATAGCCTGTCAGTCTGCAGTTGATATATAAACACTCCTCATACAGTCCAGACGCTGTATTGATTAAAAACACTACTTTATTTGCAGTGCGGTGGTTCTGTGTCGGCCAGAGCGTTACCTTTCAGCACAGTCATCAGTCTCTGCACGAGTTCAGACCACAACGGAGAGTCCTACTCCTTGGCCTTGTCCTCCAACTCGGACTGACCTTCGGTGCGGGCCAGGTGCTCTTCGATCTTGATGGAGAAGATGGTGCTGTGGGTCTGAGTGCTTTCGTCCAGCTCCTTCAGCAGGTCTCCGCTGTCCCTGAAGTCCGTCAGCTCCTCCTCGAAGGCCGGGCTGCTGCTGCTGCTGCTGCTGCTGGTGGTGTTGGCTGTGGTGCTGTTGCTGGGCTCCTTCGGCGCCTTGGCTGGGTGGTTGATGTAGAAGCGCTGGTTCTGGAAGAACTTGATGATGGTGAGCTTGGGCAGGTCCAGCTGGGCGGACAGGGTGTGGATGGCCTCCTCGTCTGGGTACAGGCCCACGTCCTGGATGAAGCTCTGCAGGATGCCCAGCGCCTCCAGGGAGATCTTGCCTCCGCCGGTGCGGGCCTTGATGCTCCCTCCGCGGCTGCCCTCGTCCTCGGTCTCCGCCGGAGAGGCAGTGGAGGGCTGGCGAGGGGGCAATCGGGGTCCAGCGGTGGGATGTTGCTGTAGCTGCAAGGGCTGCTGGGATAGAAGGGGCTGGGAGGGGTGCTGGAGGGACAGGGGGGGCTGGTGCTGCTGCTGTGACGGGGGTGGCTGAGCCTGCAGTGGGAAAGAGTGGGAGAGAGACGAGACGGGGATGTTATCAGTGAACACTTATCGGCGCCTTAATAAGGCCTTTCATTAAAATCAATTGAGTTGTGTGGAGAAATGGGCCCGCTGTGTATAGAACAGGCGCTCCGTTGGAGGAATTTTCCATGTAATATCTCACTGAATGTAATCAGTTCTGCAGATATGATTTTTTTTCCCTTTTTTGGTAGTGGGAGATTGTGTCTCTCATTGTCGGCGCAGAGGCGACAGCAAAACACCAACAGAAACATGAAGTCAAAGACACGTTCACCCCGACTCACACTGGGAACTCACAGGGAGGCCGGCCCTGCTGCTTATCAGGCTGTAGTGCCAGGCGGTGATAAACAAGCTCTGTGCGCACAATTCACGTTGCGATGGTCCGGCTGATTTGCCGCGGTGTGAGAATGCTATCGATGGCTTTCACTCTGCCGTCAGAATCCCGTCAGTGTAAACACATGACACACTACTCCTAAAATGTCTCATTGTGTAGCGGGAGAGGGAGTGAGTGGGCAACTCGTGGTCCCTATTGACCCTGCAGAATAGGGCGCTCTTTTATTTTCATTTCTGAGTCAGACACTCTAGAAGGACTGTTTCATAATGAAGTTTGCAAAACAGCACTTTACCGACAGGCCTGGTGGCCAGAGATGTGCTGCAGCAGCACCAACACAGTTCTGCTGTATTATAGTCTCTCAGACTACACATGGACTCACATCGTCATTAAAGGAGTTTAGTTCGTTTTTGAAGAGCCACTGCTAATCTTTGTAGCAGCGTAACGGCGAGAGAACGACGACCTTCTGGACAATTTTAACTATTTTAATAAAAAAGATGTGTACAAAATTCCCACATTCCAAATCTGCTGGTAAAAATAATTATTTCTAAATTATTATAAATCCTGTTACCTTATTTACAGTATATCCAGTAAATGGCAGCCTTTGTGTGTCCATATGTTTCCAAGTAACTTAATAACTAATCGACCACTCGGCTGGGGCTCGGACTTTTAATAGAAGTATTATTGAACTTCACTGAAGTGTTTGGACAGCCAACCAGATCTCACCGTTCTCTTCCATTCATCTGCCAGATGTCCTTCACAAAGCAACTCTGTTAAATAAGTTGAGGCTAATAATATCTTTGGAAATGACTTTCATCGAAAAGGAAGAACTTTTAAGTATAACTGTATTTGTAATTAACAGAGCTCATAAAAGAAAGTGTTGCTTATTACCGATAACAAATAAATGAGTTGAGATTTAAATGAAAGGAGATGAAAAGTTTATTTGTGTGCAAGGCCTAACTGGAGATGCATCAGGAAGGTTTCTCACCTGTGGCAGGTCGGTGGACATGAACATCAGAGTTGGGGTCTGTGGGCACATACATCACAATTGATACCTTGTATGTGTGAGTGTGTGTGTGTGTGTGTGTGTGTGTGTGCTAAATGCATTAAAATAATGCTATTTTATAAGCATGTTTATTCTCATGTACGTCACACATATGTTTACACATATTGGTACACAGTATTTATATTTTGCTTGTGTGTGTACATGCAGCACATTATCCATTGTTAATAAGTGTTATAAATAAGTGTTTATTTCAGTGAAAATTATTTGTGTTGATTGTTTGTGATGTGGCTCTGTGTGTGTGTGCTGTCATGCTTCATCATAAACACATCTCCACTCAAACATAGGCATACATGTATGTCAAGAAACAACTGTGTACTTCCATGTGTACTCATGTGTTGTGTGTTTGCACAGTGTGCACAGTGTGTTTCTATATATATCCTTTCATGCGGCTGATGCTCGGGCCTCCTCACCTGCAGCGGGTCGGTGGAGATGTGCATCATGTGCGGCGGCCGCTCGGCGTGGTGCTGCTGCCCGGCGCTGCTCTCCTGCTCGTAGATGGCGTCGCGCTCCACCTGGGAAAGGCTCAGGAAGCGCCGGATCATGGACAGGTTCTCCCAGAGCGTCCGGTTCTCCGGGGACGGATCCTCTTTCCAGCGTAGCAGCTCACAGAGCCAGCCCTGGGGGGGGGATTAGAGAGAGAGAGAGAGAGAGCTTAGCAAAGCATGCAGCATGGTATACAGGCTGAAGTCTGGGCATCAAAAGAATGTAGGCATCACTTCTCCACCGTCTGCTCTCCATCTCTGATAAAAGGCTGCATTTCCCCACCATGTTGCAACAGTGGTAAAACTCATTTTAAGCCTCGACGGAAGAGAAACGGTTCCTGTAGTCAGACAGTTTTATATTGTTTCACCTACGAGGACACCCAGCTAGTTGAAGGCACTACTTGTGGTATTAAAATAGATCTAAGAGTAACGGGAAAGCCCTCTTAGTGGTGGAAAGGAGCATGAAAGCAACGAGATGAAAAGGAACCGATACAGTGCTATTTTAATTTACAAGTGTGAAGCAGTGAAATACATTATAACAGTGTTACAGTCTGCAGTATTAAAATAGATCAAAATAAAACAGAAACACACACACACACACACAGTTTCACAACAGCTTTTTGCTGCAGGGAAGTTGTGGCTTTTTTCAGTTAGCCGAGGCTGAGCGAGGTGTGAGGAAGGAACAGGTCCTGTATCCACTGGATGTGAGGAACACACAGGATATCGAGCATATCGGCAGCAGAAAGTGACTCCTGTGTTTGAGAGACTCCAGCAGAGGGCCGCGAGAGGTGGAGGACAATTACATCCACAATCGCTTTATTCTGCCAACGGGTGCGCAAGGAATTTAACCTGGTTAATCGGTGCTGGCACATTTGACGAATGTTATGTACTGTCGGCGCAGGACAAAACGCAGCAGGATCTCACACAGAGAAGCCATACTGTATGACAGCAGATTACACAGAAATACACCAAGTACACATTCAGGGCTGATTTGTACTGCAGCAGCACTGGCAAGTACAATGAGGTTGATATACAGCACGATATGCCCGTATGACAGATGAGCAGAACACAACAACGTTAATGCATAGCCTGAATGGCTCCTATTAGTGTCCATTAGCAGGGTTAGTCCGTCTGTCACCCCTGGGTGCTGCTGCGTTCTGGTGTTTCTATACTCCGTCACCACCAGGATGGAGAGATTACAAAGATTCTGCAACATGACGACATTTAGCTGGTCCTCGTTTTCTCAAGGAGCTCGTTTAGGTAGTCAGTGGAACGTCCTCACAAGTATAGTGTGTGTGTGTGTGTGTGTGAGAGTGTGTGTGTGTGTGTGTGTGTGTAGCTCATAGATGGAGTACTGTAGATACAGAAGGGCTCTATAGAGGCATTAGGAGTTACGTGGTCCTCTGACTCAGACAGGGAAGACCTAAATAATGACCCTCAGCGGGCCAGTGTGAGGATGAAGCAAAATAACACTCTGTGGAGCTGAGAGGGAGGGAGGGAGGGAGGGAGAGAGGGACGGGGGAGGATGGGTGGGAGGGGGGTGAAGATTGAAGCGCTAGTGAAGCTACAAGACAGCTGTAAAGGGACAGAAGAAGGAGGAGGGACTGTGGAGGGAGGGAGGGAAGGGAGGAGGAAACAGAGCGTCAAAGAGGAGCAGTGAGGCGTGTGTCTTTGTGCATGTGTGTGTGTGTGTGTGTGTGTGTGTGTGTGTGTGTGTGTTAGGGCTACTCGCTCAGCCGGTAGTCAGTCCTGGCAGCGTGACAGAGCGGTGCTGTAATCTCCCGGCCAGTGTGCGGCAGCACCTTTCATTTCCACAGGATTACACCGCGCTGCTGGTCCGCACACAGACACACACACACACACACACACACACACACACACACACACACACACACACACACACACACACACACATAGAGCAACGCCGCCACACACTGCATGCAAGAGATAACTCAGCAGTTTGGTTGTCCCCTGTTCCAACTCCTCCCATAGGCACATCAAACCCAGGAGGGGTTTTGGAGAAAGCAGGGGTGGGGGGGGAGAGAGAGAGAGAGAGAGAGAGAGAGAGAGAGAGAGACAGAGAGAGAGAGAGAGAGAGAGAGAGAGAGAGGTGAGGGGGTAGAGGGGTCCATAAAGCCTGCGTGCCCACCTTGTTCCTCTGCCACGTTTATTGTTGCGTTTTTAATTTGCATGCAGAGGGATTTGGACGGCGCTCCAGTCGGCTGTCTGACTGCAGCTGATTCACCCTCCTCCTTTAACACACACAACCACACAACCACATACCATCCAGTCAAAGCCAGAGAAACAGTACCCCGGCCCAATGATGGAGTAATCCAACTCAAACACTCCCCGAACCAGCAGGATTAAACCCAAAGTACTAGAGCCAATCAAACAAAGGCGCGACGTGAACTCCATTCCAATGCGGGGAAGTCCATTGGATGAAATAAAGTACAGAGAGTTTATTAGCTCGCTAGCGTGCTGCTGCTCCCTTTGCTGCGCGGGATCGTTTCTCCATGTTTTATTGTGAAAGAGTTGAACGCGCCACGCTAGGCCCGCGCTATGCTGCAAGAACAACACTCTGCTAGAACAGATTTTCTATATGTAAACCAGAAGTTAGCGCCGGTCCCGGCCCGCATTCTGGACACTGGACAGTCAGCGTTTTCCAGGGCGGTTTCAAGAGCTTTGTTTGTGTTTGTTTAATTGCATTGCTTCCACAGGCCAGGCAGAGGGAGGGAGGGAGGGAGGGAGGGGGGAGAGATGGTCAGAGAAGTTGGCGATCTGGCTTCCTTGTCAGTAAAGCTTGGGTTGGGGTAAAGCATAAACCTCACTCAGTCTCAAAAACATCCGTGCATCAATAAACTTTTGTACAAAATTATTAAATCACCACCATTTTTTTGTTAAATATTCCTGCACACTGATGATATTACCACATTACCACATCGTGGCAAATCTGTTTTCCCCTGATGGTCTAATAGAATTTGCTGAGCCTCTCCACCACCGATGGCTCTTGATTGGATCATGGAACTTGCTGTCCCGGCCGCTGAGTGTTGCAGCGCCGTCCAGGAAACTCAAATCTAGGGCTCTTCAATTCAGTGTACTCTCTGTGTTGCTGAGGATCATTAAGAGCCCTCTATAAATAAATACACAGGTAGTTCAGACCATGTGACTTGGCTCTACACCGACTACATTTCACCACAACTCATGGACTTTCCCTCGCCTGTTCAATATTTCGGCGACACGAAATAGTTCAGCTACAGTCTATTGATCTGCAAGAAACTGTCACTTAACAAACCCATGGCTGGCTAGGTGGGTGTTGAAGAATTATTGTTGTATTGTTCTTTTTATGTTATATCAATAAAGATCTCTTGCTTGTGTCCTAACCCCAGAGGGAACAGGTTGGACTGGGCGATATGCTTCCTATCCCACTCTGGCCTTCAGCCTTCAGAGTTACGCTGCTTCAGGTCATGACTTTACAATCTTAACATCACAATAGAACTTCCTTATTGTGCAGTGATGTCATAATGGCACACAATGGAGGTAATGGTTGAGGCGTACTTCCTCCCCCAGTGGCGTAACTATGACTGCTGGCAAGTTCTCTTATAACAATTATCTGTCAACAGTACAATTTAACCATCAGCATGACACATATTGTCATCAGTGTCACAGGAGAACCTGGAGTTCCACCAATACGGGTTCTTCAAGTCTGATTGGAGATGCCTGATATTCAACATCTTTAAATTTGACCATTTTTATGCCGCTTACAAGTATTCAGTGTTTCCCAGAGTTTTATTCTTGTCAGGGTGGAAAAGCCTCTGGAACAGCATTTAGCATCATGGGACACTAAAACTCTCCACTGAAACCAGACTGATGAAACTCTTAGATTTAGTGGTAGGTGAAACTCACTTACTGCCCTTATGAGAATTAATTTCCCAAAAAAAACATCTTCAAACAAAAAAGTGAAGCCAAGAAAATAAATCATTTCGGAGGTGACCAGCTGACTAGCCGATATGCGATATTTAATAAAAGCCCAATATATCAGAAAGCCAATATACCAGTCTGATCTGAGTAGAAACACTACCATGTTTGTAAGGCAGGTGACAGCATGACGTCATGAAGGTTGTGACAGTGACAGAGACGGGTCGGATTACCTCGAGCTAGCTAGCTAAACCGACGCCTCTCCCCGAGATAGATTACCTTCGATACCATTGGTTACCACAGTGACTAGTGAACCACAAAGCCGGTCGATTTTTTCTCTTCCAGTTGAAATTGCAGATGCTGGAAACCTGGCTCATCCAGGCAATGACGACTGGGAGGCTCGGGATTACCGCGCCACGCCGGCACACACCTGTGACAATAATCCGCTGCCTCCAGGTCGTCGCTGCTTCATTATTAACTGTTTCCAAACGGGAGGGAACGGCTGTCAGGAATGACCGGCGGACACCGGTCTGACCAAAACCCCGCGGGGCCCCGGGGTCAAGAGGTGTCAAATTAAACGGTAATAAACTCTTCAGCGGGCCATTGTGTGGTCCCGGTATAAATAGCAACCAGGCGTTCTGATGAAAAATATTTTGCTCGCAACACAATGGTTGGATTCATGCGCGAGATTCACCCAGCTATGCAGCGCGGTACGCCGCTTATGTGTGTGTGTTGCAGTCACAAGCTGCCAATGAGAGCATAGGCCTGCTCTGTCAGAGAACAGCGTGGTATTCACCCCCCCCACCTCCAGCCCTCCCACCCCCAACATGACCACTACACCCCCCCACCCTCCACCCACCTACATTAATGAACAAGTGGCTTTGCTGTGAGAGAGAGACAGGCCGGCTGTCACACGGCCAGGCCAACACCTTCCCTCTAATCTCATTTGGTTATCATCAGCCCGTCGGCCTGACCCGGAAACTAATTCATTAATAAATGGATAAAATAAGTCAACAGATGTCTATTTGCCATTCCAGTTTTTTTTTTCCCATCCTGGGATTACAACAAAAATATTCAAAATAATGCCTAGATTTGCAGATTGGCAACGTGGGAGTGCCTCGCCGCCGCCGTTTGGATTTCAGAGTTTTGAGCTTTCTTGCTATGAGAGGGGAAACAAAGAAGGCCAAGATGAAAAAGTTGAAGAAAAAAAAATGATTGCTGCCATTGTTGTGGCTGGCTCGAGGAGGATGGGACCATTTCAGAGGCAGCCAGACAAGCCTCTCCTGTGTCCAAACGGGAGAGAAAGCTAAAAGTAGGCGGAAGACAATGCATTATTGTCTCTCTCCCTCCTTGAACCTGGCAGAGGCCCAGCTCTGGCAGACAACGCTATGCAGATAAATGCGGCCGATAACACGGTGTGTTTAAACCTGTTTCTCCTCCCCGAGCGAGCCGAGCGGCGGCTGCACGTGCGCGTTCACCCTGCAAAGTAACGTGTGCTGCGTTGTAAATACATTACAGCATGGGGGACGTCCATCTGCTGGCGGCGACGGGAGCCTCGAAACGTTCCTGATGCTCGGGCATATGCGAATCTCCCGCAACAATAAGCAAAAAAAACTGACTGCACAATACAGGGAGGATCTTCAGAGGGAGGATATGCACATGGCGGCTCTGCCTATTCAAACGGTCTTTGGCATGCAGGGAGGACGAGGGGGCGATGGAAATGGGGTCAACGGCCTTAATTGAACTGCAGCAGCACATGGAAGGACAGGAGGTCCAGTGGTGATGTGATGAACAATGTCCTGAAAAAATACATCTTCTACCTGCTTATTTTATCTCTTATTTTTTGCTTCACATTCAAACCTGGAATTGCAAAAAACCACGGTCTTCCCCTGTCGGCCAGCGACGAGCTTCCCTGGAGGAGCTGGCGGTTACGTGCCTTGCTCTAGGGCTCGCCTGTACTGGGGATTCAAACCAGCGACCATATGGTCACCGGCTCAGTTGTCTAATCTTTAGCCTAGCACCACAGCTACCATGGGGCTGCAGAGCCACCTGGTACAGTTCAGTCGGTATTACCAGCCAACGCCTTTATATTTGTCGATTACCTTTTATATCAAACCATTCCTGTTCACAGTGTACATGATAGTCAGCAGGGTCAGACTGAGAGAAGTTACATGGAAATGGAATAAACAAATTAATACTAGTCTGTGTTTATTTCGGAGGCTGTTCACCATGTGGTGATTTATAGTTTAGCCACCTTTTTATTTACCTCTACATCTCTTCTCACAACCTCACCATCTGATTCCAATTCACAGAATTCGCAGGCTGGTCCTGAACAGTACAAAACAGATGGATCAAGCAGACATCTTTTAGAAATGACAGATAGCAGAGCTGAATTTGCGATCGTGGAAATGGATGATGAGATTTTCAAAAACGTGTGCTCTCTTCTCTCTGGAGGATTATCGACCCGTTATCGAGTCATTTGAAACACATTTGTAATAACTCATGTTGGTGTGAGGTCAGAATGGATGCTGCCAGATTGTTTCTCCTCTATTGTGAAGGTCACAGTTCTAAATCCAACATGCCAAACTATTTCTCTTCATTCTGACATGGACACGTCTTCGCCCAACAGTGAGCGCTTTCTGAAGCGGGGTCGCGACCTCTCCAGTCACAATACGCAGGCTGACAACAATGACAGACTGACAGCTAACACGACACACATTGTGGAGGCGAGGCATGACTGTGCAGGAAATGGCCCTCTCAGTGTCAGCACTTGCTCCCAGAAACAATGCTAACCAGTTGTGTATGGCGGTGCACGTCATCACTGCTGAGCTCATAAAATGTGCAGGGAATTTTTCTAGCGACCAAATAGGGGCAGATGGAGCATAAAAGCATAACCAAAAGCAAATGCCCAGTTCATCTAAAATAGTGCACATTACACATCTGTGTGGTGCCGGTGTTTTAACCTGCTGTGTTTTGCTGTGTTGCTTTTTCAGCAACTCGCTGGTTCAGGGATCTGGGAGCTGATCCCTGAACAGTCTACTACTGTCGAGTTGCCTTTCTCAAGGACATCTTGACGGTAGTTGCCGAGCGTTATCAATAACGTGGTACAGCAAGACTGGTTTAGTGTTTCTCTAAATATTTCTATCTATGACACAAACTTTGAAGGAAACACCTTTAAGGATTCCCTTTAAGTGGCCAAAAATCCATTGAATTAACAGCTACAACGTTTTCACCACCAAATACTGATGTAATATTTTACTTTTACTAAACATTACAGATTAAACTCATTCAAATTGCATCCATTTGCCCAGTAAAGTGTTTCTGGATGAAGCTCCATGTCTAGTTTATCCTGGTGGTGGGCTGCTATCCGGCTACCAGTATTGTTGTGTAGCTACAGAGAATATTCTGCACTACGGATTCACCTCTTGGTTCTAATCTCTTCTGTTGGATACTGCTGAGGCAGATGGAGCGTGAATGCACAGAGGACCGCAAACACACACCGACGATGAAGTTGCAGATAAACATCAACAGCAGCGGCGACGTTACAAACACATCAAGCACCTACATGGAGTCTGATTCCATCAATTATAAGTGCCTGATTGAGATTTAATTCAAAGCTGGGGTTTAATTGCTAATATCAGAGCATAATTAAGCTGATAAATCATGACTGATCTTATTGAATTAGGGATTGAAATAGTGGAGAACCTGCAAATTGTCTATGTCAGCTAAATAAGCGTTCTTAATTGGCCTCCAAGTTTACTTCACATGCTAATGAAACAATTTAAATTTCAATAACTTTGTTGGTGATTTCTTGATAAAAATGCTTGAGAAATACAATAAAGGATATGAATGGTTTCCACCATATCCACCATATGAACACAAACACCTGCTCCTGTCCGTGTCAACAAAATGACACTTTTATTAATGGATCCTCTACATTTTTGAGAAATACCCAAAATGGGAATAGTGTTGGCATGGAAAGTTTATTCAACGCTGTAGCTGTGTGTCTTGTTCAGCTTGGAAATTCATCCTGACCCTCAAATAAAAAAAATTAACAAGTGGCTGAAAAGCAAACAGCAAGTGTGAAATGTTCCTCTGTGCAAGGCTAGAATGGCACCTTGAACAGCCTCCTTCAAGTTCAATTTATGGAATACACTGCAAAAAAAAAAAGGGACTGAAGAATGAGAAGAGAGAATGATGAGGTTGGAGAGTCAATCTCCCGTGGAGGGAGAGAGAGAGAGAGAGAGAGAGACGCAGAGAGAGAGAGAGAGAGAGAGAGAGCAAATAATGCTAGAGAAAGCGAGTGCACACAAGCACCAGCATGAGCACTTGGATAGGTCCTAATATCTCCCCATGCAATTCCCCCTCTCTCACACACACTCTTGCTCCTGCACGCACACACACACACACTTACACACACACACACACACACACACACACACACACACACTCAGACTGCATCTGCCGGAGCTAGTGGCTGTAGTTAAATTGAAATATTTCCCGGCGTGTGTCAGAAGCATGCAGAATGGTAATTATGACAGATCTGATTAGGCGGGCCGAGCCGGGCGGCTTCGGGCTGCAGGTGCGACCTTGTGCATTCCTGCGTGTGTAAATAAAATTAATTACAAGCGTGGGGGGCGCGCAGCGCGTGACATCAGCGCGCGCAGGGGGGACTCCCACGGGGGGCACCCTAATGGAATATTTTCCCCGAGTCTAATAATACAGTTGGTATTGACTTGAGGTAATTAGGGGGATCATTAAAGCGCTTTTCCCGGCGTATTTGCCTGCCTGATCAGATTAGCGAGAATGGGCCTCAGAACAAGCCCTGTGTGGTCTGTCAGGAGGAGTGGAGACAGTGGGAGAGGGCTAGCGAGCTAGCACTGGTAGGAGAGAACCAGCTAGCAAAATACTGTGACTGTCAGTAGGAGAGGGCTAGCTAGCTAGCACTGGTACGAGAGAACCAGCTAGCAAAATACTGTGACTGTCAGTAGGAGAGGGCTAGCTAGCTAGCACTGGTAGGAGAGAACCAGCTAGCAAAATACTGTGACTGTCAGTAGGAGAGGGCTAGCTAGCTAGCACTGGTAGGAGAGAACCAGCTAGCAAAATACTGTGACTGTCAGTAGGAGAGGGTTAGCGAGCTAGCACTGGTAGGAGAGAACCAGCTAGCAAAATACTGTGACTGTCAGTGGGAGAGGGCTACCTAGCTAGCACTGGTACGAGAGAACCAGCTAGCAAAATACTGTGACTGTCAGTAGGAGAGGGCTAGCTAGCTAGCACTGGTAGGAGAGAACCAGCTAGCAAAATACTGTGACTGTCAGTAGGAGAGGGCTAGCTAGCTAGCACTGGTAGGAGAGAACCAGCTAGCAAAATACTGTGACTGTCAGTAGGAGAGGGCTAGCTAGCTAGCACTGGTAGGAGAGAACCAGCTAGCAAAATACTGTGACTGTCAGTAGGAGAGGGTTAGCGAGCTAGCACTGGTAGGAGAGAACCAGCTAGCAAAATACTGTGACTGTCAGTGGGAGAGGGTTAGCTAGCTAGCACTGGTAGGAGAGAACCAGCTAGCAAAATACTGTGACTGTCAGTAGGAGAGGGCTAGCTAGCTAGCATTGGTAGGAGAGAACCAGCTAGCAAAATACTGTGACTGTCAGTGGGAGAGGGCTAGCTAGCTAGCATTATGGAAACTGCTAATGGGCTAGCAAACGTTTGGTGGGAGAGGACTAGCTAAGTTGTTAGCAGGATGGATGAGGTCTAGTGAATGGATTCAGAAGGCTAGTGAGCTACTAGAGGGGACTAGTGCGATGGGCTAGGGAGTAACATTGGCCCCACAGTACCATACATGTGCCATACAATAGTGCATTAGCGAGGTGACAAGTTGGATGCCTAACAAGAGGGGGCAGATTCCTGGTCTGCAACGGAGGGTAGGAGGTGGGCGGGGGGCGGGGGAGAGAGGTTGTGCAAGTGGAGACAGATGGGGTGAGAGGTGGCATGTGAGGCGTAAGTGAGAGAGATGGCAGGAGAGAGACAAAGTGCTCTGGGCATGCTCAGTGAGACCCCATCCTCCTGCTACGAGGGAGGAAGGTTCGATAAAACAGGCACCCGGAAGGAGGGGTGAGGGGGAGGGGGGTGAGGAAAGAGGCTGGTGGGAATTCCACTGTCCATTAAACAATAAGAGAGAGGCTCATTTCAGAGGGAGTCTTACCGTTTGCAAGATAACTCAAACGCCAAATCAATTATTCAGACATCTGGGTCTCCAGTTCAAGAAATTGTATCTTTAATAATACAGAGGATCTGGCCCGGCCTGTTTCCCATGGCAACCTAATAACCAAGCAGGCGGAGGAGATAAATAAATAAATCAATTAATAAACAGTCACGGCCTTTCAGGTCCCGTGGGGCAGAAATGTGCTCGCTCTGATCCGACCAGTTTGAGGAAGACGGGGACGGAGAACCAAGTCCACAAACAAACAATGAGGTCATCCTGATGGCCTGATGGCCGCGCTGCCTCAGCAACGGAAGTACAACTCATGGGAAGTGGGTTGAGATTTCACTGGCCCACACAATGACCGCAACCCAGTCACACTGTTTAGTAACATCTAATACCATCACTGCTCTACCCTGCAATGACCTCCTGACCTCCTGACCTCGTCGCTCCACGGTAACACAGGATCATCTGAACGGTCTCAACCTGGAGACAGTCAAAAGGTCAGCCATCTGCCCCTCAGCAGCCATGGGGTGGAACAGAGGGGTAGTGGTGGTGTGTGTGTGTGTGTGTGTGTGTGTGTGTGTGTGTGTGTGTGTGTGTGTGTGTGTTGGGGCAGTGGTTTGGTGTGTTTTGGTTGGGCGGGTCATGAGCCGACTATTTGGAATTCATGCTGAAGAAATGCGATTAAAAAAAGAAGTTCAACCACAACAGAGCTGCTAGCCAAACCAAGACATGAGTCATTTTAGAAACAGGAAGTAGGCAGCTCAGTTATGCTACCACCACCCTCCCTTCCTACTCATATCACTGCCCCCACCCAACTACACCCCCCCGCCTCTCCCACTCCAGACCAGTGAGGCACTCAGTACCCCACCACCACCACCACTACACCCCCCGCCCCAGGGAGTGCCGTGCCAGGCGGGCGCAGGGTGACAGATGGCATACACCACCACCACCACCCCTTCCCCCCTCTACTGCACCAGCCCCCTGCACCCCCACCCACCCCCCCGGTGGCGCAGCGGCGGACCAGATCAGTGCCATTCTGTCTCATTAGAGCCTGGCTAATTAGCGTAGCCTCTTCCAGGGGAGAACGAGGGAACGGCAGACAGAGAGAGCGAGAGAGAGAGAGAGAGAGAGAGAGAGAGAGAGATGGGGGGTGGTGTTCTGTATTCTGCTGGTCATGGAGGAGTCGGAGGGCTTTGAGCCCCGTGGAGCGCCGGGCTCCCGGGGTGCTTGTTTTGTGACAGCAGGGACTCTGATTCCATCAGTCGCACGATTCCTCTCAGGAAGTGTCGGGTTGTTCAGACATAAAAGTCACGTCAAAGGAATGCCCCCCCCCCTACACACACACACACACACACACACACACACACACACACACACACACACACCACCCCACCCCAGTCTCGGCTAACCTCCCGCCGCTGAAAGTTAGCCGCCCTCTCTGTCAGGCTAGCCAACACAGCAGGCCTCCCCTGTCAGCTTGACTGAAAACAAAGCGCTGCTAGCTTGCTAGATAGCGCCACCGGCTCCGCTGGGCCGCTTCGTAATGCCGCCGCCGGGGCCACCGGGGCTAGCCGCAACATAGCCGGCAACCTCTGCAGGGCTAAACCGAGATGGGCCGCGGATGCTAACGCTAGCTGCTGCTGCTGGCAGCGGCGTTGCTGGACGCGAACCAGCAGAACACAGTTGTTTTCTCCAAGTCTGACGTCTCCCGCAGCTAAATGGAGACAGAGCATTCTTGGAGCGTTCGATCACTTTGAATCACAAAGGGAGCGGATCATGAATAATGATCCCGATTTAATCAAAGGGTAAAAATAATAGCTGTCCTAATAAATCACAACGCTGTGTGGACGGGTTGGGAAACACACAAGCCCAGACTGGAGCTGAACGGCGACAATTAATCTGATAAAGTAATGTGGCTTAGGTTAGATTCACTGCTCTGTAGTCACTACTCTGAATATGTGGCAGTAAAAGAGGGTGATTGAAATGCTGCATTGAATATGAGAGAGAGAGAGAGAGAGAGAGAGAGAGAGAGAGAGAGAGAGAGAGAGACAAGTTAAGGGCTGGCAGAGGCCTGCTATGGTTACGAGCCCTGAGAGAGGACAGGATGGCAGCATTCCAGCACCCCCCCCCCCCCACACACACACACCCACCCACAACCACACACACACACACACCCCACCCCATCTCTGTCTCACACACACACACACACACACACGTACACAAACATCAGTGCAGATTCTTGTACACACACTGAAATGCGCCTGCACACATAAACCCGTATATGACACACACACACACACACACACACACACACACACTCACTCATTGGAGCATGCACCAATCGGTAAACTCCTGCTTACTGCTGTTCTACCCGGGGGACCACTGCTGCTTGCGACCTCCTTCAACTTCCACATCTCTCTGTCTCCTCCCCCCCCCCTCCCCCCCTCCCCCTCATCTGTCTTCACTGGGTGAGGCAAACACACCAAACACAAATGCTCAACACAAATGTGCAAATACTCAACGGTGCACACACACACACACACACACACACACACACACCCACGCAGCACCAATACCTCCCCCCACCTCCTCCCCACAGCCTCCTCATCCTGGGCACCAGCACATGCGGCCCTGCGGTGAAACCCCCGAGCTGAGCTGCAGTGGCAAGAGGTTGCATGGCACGTCAAGCTGACATGCATGTGCCAGCCTCAGCCACGAGGCCTCTACCCTATCCTCCCCCCGCGGTTATTTCCCTGAACCCCATATGGGCCTCCTGCCAGCCCATCCCATCCCCCCATCACCATCCCCATCTATGCTCCACTCCCAACCCCAGCGATGCCCTGCTGCTCTACCCAGGCCTGGCCGGCGGTGGCTCTCTGGCTGGAACACATCACAATTTCCACAAGCTGATCGATTACCTTAAAAGTAATAATGTGTAATAATATAAATAAATGCTCTATATCACAGATTGATAAAACAAATAGTGATTCAACCTCTAGCTAGTTCAGAAAAGCTTTTATATTTGCTCATCTGGTGTCGGAAGCAGCGATCGCCACCGCGGCCGAACAGACAAAGAAAAGCACGACAGCTACAGAAACTCAAACTCCATCAGTGGGAAAAATCCAAGGAGAAAGACGCCACACCGATCAGCGCCGAGCACCAAAGACGTCACCAAAATAAAATACCCCTTCAGAGGTGGTGAGGTGAGACGAAACAACCTTCTGAGTTTGGTGACTCTAGAAGAAGAGCGATACCTGACGAGATTGAAATTGAAAAAAAAAAAAAAAAAAAACGAGGCCCGGGTTCCCTGGCTCTCGGGGTCCAGGGGTCCCGGCGGGGGAGGAGCAGCCGCTGGCCTGGTGGTGCCGGTGGTTGTGGCACCGCCGGCTGGGTAGTAAGGGGGGAGACCAGCTGCCCGGGGAGCGCCCATTATGAGATGGAGCCAGAGATAAGTGCTCTCCCAGGCCTCCTTTCACAGGCGTAATTAGCACACTTCTTATCTGCTGCTCAATTCACATTCACACCCGCCCGCCATGAATGGAACGAGAGAGGGAGAGAGAGAGGGAGGGAGAGAGGGAGGAAGAGGGAGAGAGGGGCAAGGGAGTGAGAGAGAGAGAGGAGGTGGAGGAGGAGGCACAGTGGAAACCTGTTCCCAGACAAACCATCATTTGAGAAGAGAGACATTTGTGAGTTAATACCGCGGCCGCCTCCCTCCCTCTCTCCCCCCCTCTCCCCCCCCTCTCTCTCTTTCTCCGTCCTTCCAAGGAGTCTTTGAACTCCTGAACAAAAACAGTGGTTTGTGCATCAAACTGCAATTTGGTAAAACAAAGCTATCTGGGGGTATAATCATCCTAATCAGCAGGAAAAAAATAAAGCCTGCGCAGATATTTCTCGATAAGTCCGCCCCTCGGTGATCCATCTTTCCACCCTCGTCTTCTTCTTCGTCAGGCACAATTGAGAAAAATCTCCTACCTGTGACAGACACGCCGAAACCTTTAATAATAACGCCTCGCTCTGCATTTTCTTTAATTGCTTTTAATAAAGAGTTAAACTGGTGCCGTGTTTTCTCCCCCCCCTCCCCCCCCACCCTCACCCCTCCGCTGTTCCAACGCCACACAAGCTGGTATTGTGAAGAAGATAACAGGGGCCCCTCCGCCGAACTGGGGGAGCCATTCATAGCAGGGCTAATATAAACAGGTTTGTTTTGTGTTGAAACAGTGTCGGCTGCTCGACTCCAAACCCACAATAAAGGAGACATATGTCATTATGACGGTAAATCACCGCTCTGGAGCACGGGGGAGAGAGTTTCGTAACGCGTCGGATGGATATGAGGTTTCTACTTTATGAATATCGTGATGTTGTGCTCGTCTAGATTTCGGTTCAGTTTTCACCGTGTTTTTTTTCAGCCTCCCCCGGCAGATCAGACCGGTTCAACAGAGTCGAGACGTCATGTGAAAATACTCTGTAAACACTGATGTGTGTGTGTGTGGACGTTGAGAGCTGTTATGTCTACAGGTTTGGAATTTCATAATGATTTATGAAGCAGCAACAAACCTACTCTGACAACATGATTTACACATTTTACACATGATGGAGTATGGAGAGTAAGAAACTTGAATTATTGGTTGATGAAACGACTTTTACAGACCTGAAGAACTTCTGTTAATGTCGCCCGCACCACAAAACATTAAAGCTGAAATGTTGAAAATAATCCTCTGAAATGAAGAAATGTTCTTTTTGCTTTGGAACTTGACAGGTTTAAGTTTTCCTCCATTATGGTTTTGAAATCTGGAGCCAAATGGGCACTTTGGTTTTCTGGAAGTTAGCAAGGACTCACACTGACATGGGGCCTGCCAGGGTAACCAGCAAGATTTGTGCCTCAGAGCTATTTGGCCAGTGTTACAGTCAACTGTAGTGTTTTGTGCGTGTGTGTGTGTGTGTGTGTGTGTGTGTGCGTGTGTGTGTGTGCCCGGGTACCTGGCTCTTGGAGGCGGCCACCTTGGCGAACAGGGCCTGGGACACCTTGGCCCTCTTCATCTCCTGCTGGATCTCGTCGTAGATGCTGGAGTTGATGTTGAGGATGCAGCTCTCCGTCTTGCCGTTCCACTCGCTGGGCAGAGGAGACAGTTTCACCTGGTGCAGAGATGAAGAGGAAATCAGGCTCCATACCAATATTACATTTAGAAATTCAGACATTCATTTGCTGATTGTATTGGACAGATTTTGCAGGATTATTCATTACAGCAATGTCACAATTACATGTGATAGTGGGTCTAGATGAAATGTGTTTTGGGATGAGCAACAATATTTCCCCATACTAACAGACTTTTTGACAAGACCTGGAACTAATCAATATATTCATACATTTCGTTTATATTAGCTAAGTTGCAGAAAAATATACTAAATTCACTGTCAAATACATTCCTGTGATTTGTATTGTCCTTGAACAAAACCACATAAAGCATTTGCTAATATTATTTGTCTTAGTTATCATCTGCATCTAATGATTTGTATTTGTGTGGAATATCATCATGTTTTCATTAACTAATATTTGACCAAGATGCAACCAAATACTGACCCAAAATGTAGTACAGAGTATCTGGAGTGTAGAGAGTATAAACCCTGCACACCTTACTATTTATGTTTTCTGCAAACATGTACAATACTGAAATAACAATGAATGGCTTGTTGGGGGACGATAAGCTCCGGTGTGTGTTCTGTCCACGCCTGTGAGGACATGTGAGTAAAGACTGCTGGTGGTGGTGGAGGGGTGGAGGGGTGGAGGGGTGGAGTAATTTGCTCACAGGGGAAATGCCCACGGGGATTCGGGGGTTCCAGTCCTCAGGTCTTACGTTGTTACAGTCTTCCCTCCGGGGCTGCAGGGTCAGGGACACAACACAACCATGTTTGTTCAGGTTCACCGGGGGGGGAAAAAAGAGGGAACTGGGCTCGGCAACAAGCGTTCACACACGCCCATGCACACACACACACACACACACACACAAGCATGTACAATACTGGTCTAACTTTGCACAAAAACAGTTAGAGGTGTTGATCTGCTGCGTAACCATAGAGCACAAAATGTTATTATTCTTACGTCAAGCAGATGATTAAAAAATAAATGCAAGTCAAGTGAAATCAAATCTTCCTCATTCAGGGGCTTGTTGTGTCTTGAAAAACCTTTTGACGAGGTAACAGAAATCCTGATAAAAGCATTACCCAAGAACCATTAGCATATGAATCATTCCATATGAGTCACTTTGGAGCGAGACGTCTTTTGATAAAAAAATATCTGAGGGTACGAGTACGCGATAGTCAAATAAACCGGCTAATAACACCAACAGCTCCAAACCCGCCGTGCAGCCTGTGCATCCGTCTGCACACCTAACACCAGCTCTTTGGGGGCTTTCAAAAAAAAACAACTAAATAATTTGTGGTGAAACTGGAATGCCGGCGCATTCCCGGGCCATTCATCGTGTTTTACAACTGCTCAACGTGAGCCTGTCAGTCGGAGCGGTGGGTTACCGTGTCAGGCTAATTGTTAAGGCCGGGGACGTGCACTAACTGGCTCGGGGAGTCGGGCTACCCATCAGCACACGTGAGAGAAACATACCTCCGCATCTGTTTTTATGAGGCCTATAAAAACCCTCCTCTGTCTCTGGCTCGATTGCCACCCTGCCTGATTTATGTGGCTAAATTCACACCGCATTGCTCCATAGCAGAGGCTGGCATATGGCCAGGTGTGTGAGTGTGTTGAGAAGTGCCTTGTGTACAGGAGCAAGTCTAGGTGATATATGTCTACGGGTGTAAGTCATACAGGTGAGGATCATCTGCGTAGAAAAGTATGTTAGGCCTCAAGATAGCGCGAGTGATTTGAACACTTGTACAGAAGTATAAAACGAGGCCTTTGAGGTTTCGGCTCATGATTGAAATTTAGACAACGTAATACTTTTCGGTGGCATCAAAGCTATTTCTGCTTTTTGATGCATGGAAGCTCTGTAGGCTGGTTTCAGAAACACTGGAAGCCCTTCGTGACACTGACACCTCAAATTCACCTTGTTATTATTAAGACATTTCCTGATCCAAACTTCAAATTAGGACATCATCAGTGAAGAAAAAACATTTTTTTTTTTAATTAACTAACTTCCTTGTACAGAGGTCCACTCTCTCACTTTGAGCCTCTGTCCTGAACTGACACCGTCTCTGCAGTTCACAGCTCATCTTCCAGAGTGCCCTTGTTCAAGTTCAACCCCGCTGGTTCAGAATCAGACTCTCCTTTATGTTAGTTTTGTAAGGACGGCCACTGCGATCTCGCCGTGCAGTCAAAGGGGGGTGGGCCTGGGCTTCAGGGGAATCTCTTTCTCTGTCTTTTTTCTCCTCTTTTCTTTCTTTCTGTCTCCCTCGCCTAAATAAAAGCCCCATCCTCACCGGGGACGGGACAGAAGAGGCCTTTGTCAGCCCCTCTCACCTCCCAGACACACTCCACCGCACTTCAAATGGGCTTAAGTGGTAAAAAGTTGCCACATACCTTTCAAATGAGGGACGTTGATTTGCGGTGGGGGTAGAAAGTTGCGGTGTGGC
The DNA here is from genome assembly GCA_034670405.1 of Hoplostethus atlanticus. Taxonomy (NCBI): domain Eukaryota; kingdom Metazoa; phylum Chordata; class Actinopteri; order Trachichthyiformes; family Trachichthyidae; genus Hoplostethus; species Hoplostethus atlanticus. The sequence goes on from JAXDDX010000096.1 coordinate 951,700, forward strand.
TGAATGAGGGGCTGACTGACTAAGAGACAAAAAATGTGCGGTTTTTGCACCGTGCTTGTCACCAGTGAGTGAGCTTTATTTTTAGAATGGGAAGGCTGTTAATGTCGCCTAATCCATGATGAAAGGTCAAAATTAGCACAAGAAATCAGCCATCATTTGCGTGCCATTCTCACCTGTGTGGTGAGGGTGAGGACGGTGCACGAGTCATTACGAGCAAGGAGAATGTGAAGTATGTTCTGAACTGCAGTCATTCTACCTGTTCCAGGACAGGTTGCTGTCTCGTACAATAGAGGGTATGTGAGGTGTGAACAAGGGTGTTGCTTGCATGCATACTTGGTGTCTGCATACTTTTGTAAACATAAGAATGTGCAAGTCAGGGAGCTGCGTACGCACTTGCAGAAGAGAGTGTGTGTGTGTGTGTGTGTTTATGGGCATGGCATGCATGTTACGTGTTATGTGTTCATGCATGTGTGCAGGTGTTGGTGTACGGCCACACAAAGCATCTTCAGCAATGCATCGCTATTCCCATCCTACGACTTTATGTGAGTTTTGGTTTTTGTTCCACCATTTGACAAAAGTTTTGCTTTTCTTGCGAGCACTGAAAAGGAGTGGCTTGAGTTTCAGTTACATAAACATTTCTTGGAGGCAGAAATAATCTCACTGGTTGCAAGTTAGCTAACGTAAATGGCAAAAAATATGAATACAATTTTTTTTTTTTAAACATTTAAAAAAAATATGAATGGAAATGACTTATTTTTTGCCTAATTCATCCATGACCATGGCATTCATGATAGAAGGTCAGCAGGCTAGCTAGCTAGCTAACCTAGATAGCTACAGGCTAGTATTGAACTTGGAATCAACCCTGAAAAACAGGTAGTAGCGTAGCATAGCATAGCTTCCTCCTCTCTTACCTCTTGTCTTTTCACTTTTCACATTACCTAACCAGAAAAACTGTGGTTGTTTGACTCCGCCCACTGAGGTTTAACTCAACCAATAAGATACTTCTACCTCCAATGCAACTCTGCCTCCAAGAAATATTTGTCTACATCTGCTAATCTGGTCCTACTGGGTAAATATCTGCAATACTAATGCAGCATAGACACAGGACAGATGCATGAAGGGGAATGAAACCCCCGGTACCTGTACTGGCCGGCTGGGCGGCGTGCTGATGAGCGGCGCGGGACCCATCGCCGAGGCGGCGGTCAGGCTGCGCTCCCTCTCGTCCTGGTAGATGCGATCGCGCTCCACCTCCAGTAGCTGCAGGAAGTTCTGCATGGCGCGCAGGTTGACCAGCAGCGACTGGGACGCCGTCTTGGGGTCTTCCTCCTTGCGCAGGATCTCAGACAGCAGGCCCTGCATGGTGGTGGGAGGGGGGGGGGGTGGGTGGATGAGGAGACAAAAAGGGGAAAGGAAAGAGGAAGGGAATGAAAAGGAGTTCAGGGAGAGGGTGGGGAGGGGGAGGAGAGAGTAATCACATTAGAGGATACTTAAATAAGAGAGCAGGAGAGAGAGAGAGAGAGAGAGAGAGAGAGAGAGAGAGAGAGACATAAGTGTAAATGGAGACTCAGTAATGGCAACGGGGATGTGAAGCTTTTCTACTTACTTGTGTGTAAACTAATACTCAGGTACTCAGACTCAGTATTGAGACTGTTGGAGGAGGAGCAGAGGGAGCAGAGGGAGCAGAGGGAGCAGAGGGAGCAGAGGGAGCAGAGGGAGCAGAGGGAGCAGAGGGAGCAGAGGGAGTCGCTGGCCTCCATCTCTCAGCGCCCTCCGAGGACAGCTACTCCCTATCGCCCGTCATAAAACCATCCCTTCAACAGATGACCTTCCTCCCCCACGGCTTCCCTAGGAGTTTTCCCAGGAGTATTCCATGACATATTTGATCTGAATGTCTGTTATTTCTGGCTACAACTAGAAATAAGGGACTTGGGACCGATCATCATCTCATCTCCGTGGCATTCCCAAAACTAAATGCACATGCTCCATTTTCCATAACTGGAAAGCAGGCGAAGTAAATCTCTCGTCATCTCCTAGTACTCTTCAGCAATGTTTTGTTCCATCTATTCAGGCCCTGGCCGTTACACTCCTTGCAGATCGGTTGCTTCTAGTTTTGGTGATCTTGGACTTTAAACATTTTCTTCTGTTGGAAAAGAGCGTCAGCTAAAAACGCCTAAACATTTGAAGTAAATGTCTTGTGCGGCGGGCAATCAGCGTCTCCTCTGTCTGCTTTTCAATAGCGCCCGATTCCGTCATTACGAGACCGCGATGACTCCATTATCAGAGGCGTGTGATTGGGCCTTTTCATCAGCTGTTGGACACACACTGTGCAAGCCATCGCTCCGCTTCTCTCACCATCAATAGGTGTGATTTGGTATTAAACCACAGTAATGGGAAATACGTGCTGAAAGAGTGTGGAAGTCCTCTCGGGGGGAAACAAGCGGCGCTGCAAATAACTACTCGGTGTCATTCCCGTGGCGGCGGCGGGAGGCGGAGGGGGGGGGTGTGTGGTGAGGAAGTTTATCTGACGGTACGTAACTGCATGTGTAGGCCTTTATGGGTAGGCCTCTGGTAGCCAGGCAGGCGGGAACAGGCTCGGTGTGTTCATGTGTATTTCTATTTGTGTGCATGCTTGTCGTTCCTCACCATCAGTCTGTCTATCTCTCTGGTCAATCAGCTTCCTCCCCCCCGCCTCCCTGCGCCTCCCCCCTCTGCTCCTTCTGATCTACCTCCTGCGTCGATGCCAGCCCCTTCATGTCACCGCTTGACACCCCCCCCCCCTCCCCCACCCCTCCCCTTTTATTAACCCAGACTCATGGAAAAACACACGCCTAATAAATAATCCTCCAAAGGCAGACTCTCCAACGGGCTAATTCCTCATATCAGCCACAGATAAGATGCTGTTTGTGTAGGGGCTTGCCAATCTGCACAAAAACACCAGTGTCTGGCTCTACCGTTTAACACACACACACACACACACACACACACACACACACACACACACACACATTTTTTTGGAGGGCTGATTCCAATAGATTCGTATCTTTTTTTTTTTGCTTTTTCACACGCAGCGACTTCAAAGCGAAAGCTGTCGTAATGAGGTTTGCTCTCACCTCCTCCCCCCTCCTCCTCCCCCCTCCTCTCTCACACATGCAGAACGTCTTAAGACATTATCGCTGTGAGTGTGCATGTGAGCGTGCGTATGGCCTCTGACTGTAAAGTGAAATCACATGTTTTGGCGTGCCGTGACCAGGCCTCGGTGTTTGGGCTGGCGGGCTGCCAGGTGTTTTGCAGTGCAGGGCGAGTGTTAGATTACCTGAGTGTACCGGGGTGATTGCTGATTGCTGATTTAGAAGAAAGGTAGAAACTAACAGGTTCAACCGGCACGCCGTTTACAAGTATTTGGCTCGGAGGCACTTATTTGTACTGGTAATATTTTAGCCCTTGTGACAAAGTTGAATCAGACCAAACTTTACAAAAGGTCTCAGTTTCCCCAAGACACTACCGTTAATAGCCAATTTCTCATGATTTCTCATTCTCAATTAGTCATGGTAATAATAATTGAAGCAAAATAACAAACTGTTGACATGGCAGACAGCAGGATGAGTCTGCTATGTCATCCCAGGTGGTCAAATTTAAGATTTCTCAGTCTCAACTTGCAGCCAAATCGCAGCCTGGCAAGTTCCCCATCAGAAAAACACCCTGCTAGGAAGCTGAGTTAATGTGAGTGGTGAAGATGTCGCTCCTCACCTGGGTCCTGTTGAAGGCCACGCGGGCGAAGACGGCCTGCGAGATGCCGGCCCTCTTCAGCTCGTCCCTCACCCACTGGTAGATATCGACGGACACCTCGGTGTTGGAGGCCACCTGCGGCTCCAGCGGCTTGGTGAGGGAGCTGCGGTTGACGGGCGGGTGGTTGAGGTACTGCTGCGACAGCGACTGCTGCGCCAGCAGCCGGTTGACCGCGTACTGCTGGTTGAGGATCTGCGCCATCACCAGCTGCTGGTTGACCAACTGGGGGCTGATGGGCGTGGACACCAGGCCCGGGTGGTGCAGGCCGGGGAGCTGGGGCTGCCGGCCGCCCGCCTGGCCCCCGTGCGGCGGCGGGCCGTGCGGCGGCGGGCCGTGCGGCAGGCGGGGGAACCGGCGACGACGGGGTCTGCTCGGCCGTGCTGCCGGGGATGGGCTGCTGCTGCTGCTGGGAGAAGCCCAAGTGGTTGTGGTTGTGGCTGTGGTTAGAGCCGGGCGGGGAGAGGTCGGCCAGGCCATCCATCTCCGCTGGAGGAGGGGGGAGGAAGGAGGCGGGGCGGGAATGGGGAGGAGGAGGGAGAGACACACAGAGGGGGGAGAGAGAGAGAAGGGTCAATTATTGGTTCAAATTCTATTTTGAGCGCTGTAATGAAAACACAGGAAAGGAGAACGCCAACACAGAGCACACCGCACGGCACTCTGGGAGAACTTCAATCTGACCATATAACCTCGCTGTTTTACCGCCAGAGCTGCTCTGAACCAACCTGTCAGGAGGGATTACACCGCTCACCTCCACCTCCTCCTCTCTCCCAGATGAACTCTACACCTCCAGGTTACCATGACCAGCGGCTGAACTACAGCTGCACTCGCCTCCTCCTCACAGATAACCACTAACTACCTCATGATAGTCAAAGTGAATCACTCTTTCATAGCAGGACGGTCTGAAACCTTGACATTCCTCCACCGTCCAGTCGAGGCAGAGGGAAGCTTCAAGTGTTATTTTCTCTCCCTGCTGTGTGAATCAGCTCAAGTCTACATGGTAATTGATCATCTTTGACCAAATTTCCACAACAACCTGCAGAAACCCTCCCAGCTGAAAAGCTTCCTGGGACCCTGAGTACTACAGCTACAGTAGCTTGGTGGAAACGTCTGGACACCCTGTGTTTTGAGGCCAGACCTGGTTGGAGGGTGAAGAAGAAGAAGCGTGTAGATGGATGACAGATAACAGAGCTTCATTGTTGGACCTTCGTCTTCCTCCGTCCGTGCCTTCAAAATTAAGTTGAGAAGGCTGCATCATGTGAGAAAAAAGTTGGGATCGCAGAGAGGGGATGTGAAGACTTTTCTCTGTGTGTGTGTGTGTGTGTAGATACAGTATTAGTGTGTGTGTGTAGATACAGTATTAGTGTGTGTGTGTGTGCACATACACACACAGAAGCCTTGCTGATAAATCTGATTCACTCTTTATGTCCTTAATTCTAAAATAAGGAACACAAGCTAGCCAATATGACATTTTCGGGGGAGGATGACCTAAATATAAACGTAGGGAGTGGTGAGCCGAGACCGAGAAGGAGGCCATCACGGGGAAGTGTAACCTCTCGTGCCTCAACGCTGCAGAATTGACAAGTTTGTCAAGTCTATAAACTGAACGCAGCGTCGCTCGGTTTGCAGTTCGGAGACATTTTTGCGGCGTCTCTCTCTTTCAGTCCATAATAGCTGCTTGGGAATATTTTAAAGATGGCTTTAAATTATGTGCTTAGCAGCTGAAAACAATGATTTAAGATCCAAAGTGTACTACTACCCAAGGCGAAGTGGATGAGCGTTTTGGAGCGGCTCAGTGTTGAAGGAAATCACACATGCCGAGGCTTTCTGCGTTGAGTGAGGGGGCAGCCTCTAAGCATTTATACGGATGAACACCTTAAAAGTGCGCGCCGGCCTCCGCAGCATCCCACAGAACAGCACCGTATAGGATTTTGAAAAGCGCAAATTGCTGTTAAGGAGGAGGGGGGGGCGGGTGGGGAGGAGGGGGGGGGGTCTATCTGAATTTCTCAGCAGATGAAAGATTAAGTGCATGGATGTTTTCCAAAAATACCCACAATAATCGCGTGTTTGAGCCGCCTGTTTCTTAACTGTCAGCAGCCACAAAACACCCGGCCAAGACGGGTCTATTGAGCGCTGGAAAACAAATGATGTGGGGGGGGGGGAACAAACAAAAAAAATCTTGGTAATAATCACATCTCTTCCCATAATCCTTGGCATTCCCTGGCTCTGATGGTATGGCGTGCCTATTCACTCCTAAATTAGTGTGTGTGTGTGTGTGTGTGTGTGTGTGTGTGTGTGTGTGTGTGTGCATATGCTCGCTCACACAGACTGCTGGGGGGCATGCTCACAAACACACAACACACCAACACACCAACACACCAACACACCAACACACAGCCACACGGAGGCATTTCCATGCAAATTGAAAAGAGAAGGGGTGACAGAATAGCATGGCAGGCCCTGGGAGAAAAAGGCTGCCACAGAAGCGAGAGTCCTCGTGTGGAATCCTGCCACAAAAGAGCCCCGGATTAAACACACAATGGGAATGGGATGTGGGCTGAGGGAGGGAGGGAGATGTAGAGAGAGAGAGGGGGGTGGTGGAGAGAGAGAGAGAGAGAGAGAGAGATGGAGGGGATGAGGGAGAGAGACATACAAGCCGATCAACTTCTCTCTCTCTCCTGTGTTGGCTGCACTGCCCTGCACTCGCTCTGCCACTTCAAAATAAGAGACACCACTTTTGCTGCCAGCACCTGACCAGGCACTTAGTGGGCAACCGTCTCCCTCGGCTTCAGCCGCAAAACCGTTTGGTGAATGTCGCGCGGCGAAAGTAAACGCAGAGTCACACCGGAGGACATCACCGGAGCACAAAGGGAGATAACCGCGGCGTCTCTCACCAGCGCTCGTGTTTTTCCCTCCGCTTCCATTTTGCGGGCGTGTATGGCAGGCGGCAGCCCGTCATGAATACTGAGGTTGGGAGAGCGTCGCCGCGGGCAACCGGCAGCACCTGAGGCTGGTGTGCCAGGTTTTATGCCTGGGGTCTGGCTAACATGGTGCGTGGGCGCTGGGAGTTTGCGTGCACGTGTGTGTGTGTGTGTGTGTGTGTGTGTGTGTGTGTGAGAGAGAGCATGTGGGTGTGAATGTGTGCAGAACATATTTAGACGTTATCGGTGCATCTGCAGGAGGATGCTCGTGTGTTTGTGTTTGTGTGTGTTCTAGTATTTCTGAACTTATGAGAACCAAAACTCGGTGATGGTGTTACTGGTTGGTACTGGTATGTCCACCTACTAGTACACCATGAAGTACCCACTAAAACACATGCAGTAAGTAAAAGACATACCTAGTGCATTGGCACGTGGGCTCTCACGCAGGACACACGTCCCCAGGTAGCCCTCCAGCTGGGAGGACTGACGCATGCCTGGACACACACACACACACACACACACACAGTATGAGGAAAGAAACACAGGGTTAAGTCTCTCTATAGATACATAGGTACAGTACAGGCTAAAAGCAGCAGTCCCTTCCCTCCACACTGCAAACAACCAGAAATATCCCATTCAGAACACACAGGCTGCAGAGCCCAGGTCAGCAGGGTTAAATCCGTCACAGTAGCCCCTCTCTGGAGGGAGAAACAACACGTCCACAGAAAACGTGTAGGAGTACACGAGGGAATACACAAGTAGGTCTGAAGTAAATGATGTTTCCAGCGCACGTTGCCATTTGAAGCCTGCTGAGATACAATCACTGCGTTCTCTTTGCATGGAGGCTGAGAAAACATTTTGATATAATATCTGAGCTGTCATCGACGCAGGCCGCAGCATAGCGGAGGGGGAAAAAAAGATTGTTCAACAGATTGTTAAGGCTAATATCTCGACATTACACCGCCACACAACCCCCGCAGCAGCACTACTCTCCTTAATCAACAGACATAAAAATATATCGAAACTCCATCTATAGCTGGTGTGCTACCGGTGTTATATAACCTCATTTCCTGGCGGGTCAAAGAGGATTTCTTTGAAATAACATAATGCGTGCTTTGTTAGGAGCTCCGATAAGAAAATCTAATTGATTTTCAGACGAGACGGTGGCCGGATGAAGTCATCGCTGCCTTTTGTTCGGGGGGAAACTAAAGCGCCGCATTCACAAACAAAAAAGAAAAAGTCAGCGCCTCTATTTGCCTCCGTAAAGAGATAACGGATAAATAAAAGATAGCGCCGCGTTCACCTGCAGCACGGGTGGAAAACTCCTGAATTATTAGATAACAAGATAAAATGTATTTGTGCTTCAAGCAAGTCAGGAAGACAAAAGGGACAGAAACGTATTGGAATGGTGTGTGTGTGTGTGTGTGTGTGTGTGTGTGTGTGTGTGTGTGGAGACAAAAAGTGTGAGCGCCATACTTTGCGCCTCTCCATTTTGCTTACCCATCATATCTTTTGTCTTCTTGAAATGTTTATACCAGCGCCCAAATTCCTGACACTTCGCCGCCGACACATTTGCATAGTAAGTGCTGTTCACAATGGAGGAAATCATACTCTGAAAGAGAGAGATTGATTGAGAGAGAGACAGAGAGAGAGAGAGAGAGAGAGAGGGAGAGAGAGGGAGACTTCAGACTCTCACTGTGGAAAATACAGACATAATATTAAAGCTGGTGAAACATGCAGTAATACTGTATCTTGTCAAAACAAATAAAAGATTGGGACGCAGCAAAACCCAGCAAAAAAAAAAAAAAAAAAAGGCCAAATCAAAGAACCAGACATGCAGAAATTTGGATCAATAAAACAAATCAAAGGCCTAAATTTCTTTTTTATCAAATGCCATCGAGTTTGACGGAACTTTTTTTTATTTGGGAGTGGGCGGCGGCAGAAAGGATCTTTACCTTCAGAGGGGACGGAGACATCTGGGAGTCAGGCGATGTAAACAGACAAACCTTTATTTACACAATCTGTTGAAGAACGGCGACGTCGAGGTCGGAGGGCCGCGGCGAGCGTGTAGTAGCGCTCCCATCTCCCCCGTTCACCGGCGACGCCTTGCCCTCCCTATATTTACTTCAACCGTAAAACGAGAACAAGGCGAGATCTTTTTTTCTTTTTTTTTTCTTCCCATTTCATTAAAAGGAATGTTTCGACACCTTGCCGGCCTGCGGGCGAGCGGCGGGGTTGGCGGAGGAGAAATTGTTTTTGATTGTTATAAATATTCAAAAGAGCCAAACCATCTGTTTTCAAATTACAGGTACGCCATCTTTATCATTTTCTTTAATATGTGCGCTCGGAGAACGGCGGGGGAACCTTCTGGCGGAGCAGCATGGCGAGGTAGACGAGGTAGAGGAGGCCAGCGGTTGGTTCTCTCCACAGCTCCATGCAGGAGGAGTCGATCTGACCCTGACCTCTGAACTCCTGACCTCTGCACGGGGCCGTATGCACCCTGTACGACAGGGCAACGAGAGCTAACCCTATCTTCAGACTGAACACAAAAAAAAAATCGATGCGGCGCAAATGCGTGCAAATAGGAGTCGAAAAGAATGGTGGTGGATGCGACTTCACTAGGCAGCGCAAATTCAATCGAACGCTCAAGGATGACATTATTCAGCTCGAGCAAGAATTTCACCTGACACGATAAAGTTAAAGCCGATCCGTTTCAAGCAGGACTCTATCCAGGTGGATGTGAAGCTCTCCCAACTAGTACGTACAGTGGGAAAAGTTTCCTTTGGGTATTTGTGACCAATGACTTCTGCACAAAAAGTGTCTGAAAGCTAAAACCCCTCAAAGAAGCAATGAAAAGAATATACTGAGTTTCAAGAGATCTACATCGTCTCATCACTCCTTGAGTCAAGAAACATGTCAACTAAGACCACTACTTTCAACCGCTTTCTGTCAAGTGGTATGTCATCACACCAATTCAGCATCTCACTTTTCAAGCGACGGTAACGTGGAACGACTGCGACCGGACGAAACGCCGAGCCCACTACACCGCGGTGCGTCACGCCGGGCTGGAAGGTCGAGGTTGGACCGGCACGCTGAAACAAGGCTGTCTTTATAAATAAGGTTAAATTCCTTCATCCAGTGAAAAGGCTGATAGAATTAAAAGACAGATTCCACTCTCAGATCTCGTGATTTCCTACATTTCCCAGAATGACTTTCAACAACCACCAGAGAAACGTGCCTGGACATGTGGGATCCAGCTGAGGGTTTTACGTGTCGGTGGAGAGCGGTAGCCATAGCAGGAGTTTTTCCAGTCAAGAAAAATTTAGCGTCGTTCCCCTTAAACCACTAAAAATGCAACATGTCTTGCAGCTGCATTGCATTCTGGTCTATTGAGGCTACTGTCAGTGTCTTCTACGATGGATGTCTCCCTGTAGGATTGTTGAACGTTGATGCAAAATGGTGGATAGAAAGAATAAAATCGTTGTTTTTTGTTGTGTTGATGAATTTTCTTCACAGGCTCATAAGTTCATATATGAAGAGGATCCTTCCTTTGCTACTTTGCTATTTACTACTCATATTGTATCAATGCAACATCCATGTATTTCCTGGTTCAGCAGCTCTGTCTTATATTTGCCTTTAAGCGATAAATTCCTCCTGGTGACATTCAGATGGTCCGCTGGCCTGTGCGAGTTCACGAACCGGGTCAAACCAGCGTGAACGGTTTTGCTCTTGATTAATAGCCTTGCAGAACAAACCGTGCATCCCAGTGTATCCTGGTTCTGGATGCGTCCGCTGATCCATCTGAACATCACGTAGGAAACGAGCTCCTCTCCTCCAGCCTGCCATCTTTTATTTACAGTAGATCTGGGCTAAGGCGGCAGCAGGCAACAAACAAGAGGCCTGGAGAAGACAGTGTGCCTCTCTCTCTCTCTCTGTCTCTCTCTAGGTCTCTCTCCCCCCCCTCTCTCTCTCTCTCTGTCTCTCTCTAGGTCTCTCTCCCCCCCCTCTCTCTCTCTCCCTGGTTTTCTCCGCCATCTTTGACACAGATGTTCTAATAAACGCTCCTCATTAATCAGCCCTCTCCCTCAATACATCACTCCACCTCTCATAGGGGGCCCTGTGTGTAAGTGTGTGAAAAATGGTACACACCACACACCTATTCTCTCTCTGTCACACACACACACACACACACACACACACACACACACACATGCACACAAACAAGTGAAGTCAGGCAGATAACCAGAGTCTTTGCTGCCACTGTGGTGCCCACAGGAGGGCTGTGCCAGGGCTTGTCAACAGGTAGCGTGGGTGTGTGTGTGTGTGTGTGTGTGTGTGTGTGTGTGTGTGTGTGTAGACCCTTTAAGTGGTAGCCATCTGCAGCACAGAAAGCTTATCAGCAAGACCAGGAAGTGGCACTGGGCTGCTATCGGCCCCCAACATCTACTCCACTCCCCGTCATGGGAGAGAGGAAGAGCGAGAGAGGCAGAGAGAGAGAGAGAGAGAGAGAGAGAGAGAGAGAGAGAGAGAGAGAGAGAGAGGCAGAGAGAGAGAGAGAGAGAGAGAGAGAGAGAGAGAGAGAGAGAGAGAGGCAGAGAGAGAGTGTAAGAGAATAGGGGCACACCAGGCAGGTAGGCACCCAGCTGCCAGCTCAGGAGTGTGTGTCACACACACTCACAAACACATACACACAAAGTACACACCCTGCAGATGAACACACACAGAGCAGATACACAAATACACACACATGGGCCCACACACATGCATGCACAGGCACGCACACACACACACACACACACACACACCCTCTCACATTCCAACTTAGCCTGATGTCTTGAATCAGCTGGGGAGGAAGCATAACCCATTTGCAACACTCTGCCCGTCTCTCGCCAACATCTAACACAGCTCAATTATGGCGCATCTCTACCTCAATTGGGATGACCCCCTCCCTGCAAGCACACACACATGTGCACGCACACACACACACACAGACACACACACACACATACACACACACTGGCAACTGGGTTGTGCCTGTGGCAGGCGTGGTGGCGAAGGCCCCGCAAAGATGGCATTTTGATGACTATTTGCTGCTACGCAACACAGCAGCTGGTGCATCAGGGGCCGCCCAGCGAGAGAGGAGTGGGGGGGCAGCCAGAAGAGGTGGCGGTGGGGGGGGGGGGGGTCTCGTTTGTTGCCATAGTTTCCGAGGAAGAGGCAGAGGGGGGGTGCTAAGCTCGCTAGCAGACTACCTTACAAAATAAAACCCTGACTGGCGGATCGAGGGAGAAGTTTTATTCTGACGATCCTTCTCCAGGCGTCATGTGACCATACCACCATACTGTTCCTCTGGGGGAACGGGTGACAATGGGCGAGAGTAAATATTCTCTCTCTCTCTCTCTCTCTCTCTCTCTCCCTCCCCCCCCCCCCTCCCCCCCACCAAAGTCTCTTCAGGCCATTTGTAGGCCAAACACACAAAGCATGACTCCCCGCTACAAAAGAATGAAACTAAATGTTTGACAAGGCCGCGGACAAAAGCAGCGTTTCACAAGATGCCCCCCCACCCGGCCCCGCTCCTCCCTCCTCCCCCTCCTCCCTCCCTCTCTCTTTAGAGTCCTGTTCGGAGGTGGGCTAATTCCTTTTCTCCCTCTCGCTGTGATTCTCTCATATGTTAACCTCTCCAGGATTACACTCCTGAGCATCAAGGAGACACTAATCCAATCATCGCTGCCCTCCGAGCACGCCCCTTCCTCCTCCTCCCTCTCTTCAACTCACAAGCCTCGCAAAGGGGGAGGGGTCGAACGCTTCCTGGCTTCTCACCTGTGACCAATCGGGCTGAAGGCGGGACTTCCTGATCGCTACGTGAGAATAAACATGGCTGACGGAGACGTGAAGCAAATTGGCTTTTGAAGAAAACAAGCTGCCACATAAAAACCCCACAGAGTAACAGATGTCAGACGCTGTTGTGGCAGCCATCTTTGAACAGGGCAGATATAGATAGACTCGGGACATAATGGGTGCTGGCGGGGTATAGCTAACTAAATAGTGAGGCTGGCGGTTTCTCTTTACGCCTCTAAGCTCGACGTGGCCGACATCACGGCAAGAAGAACAACACATTTGGGTCGACGACGACGATGGAGGTCCTATGTGAAATCTATGAGGAGGGTGAACATGATCCCTGCTACTGCTCTGGTCAAGTTGATGACAACATGCTGGTTCAGTATTAAATGACCTCACTAGGAGGGATGCAAAATGGTCACCGCAAAACGAGCTTTAACAAAGTGGTTTCAATTATACCACATTGTACCGTACGGGGAGGGAGGAGACTACTGAAGCTAACATTTGAATCTACTAGAACGGCTGGCAGGAGTGTCTGCAGGCGTCAGCAAATTTAAGATATTTTACGAGCTTTTTAACGGCGGTTAGAACAGAATTTAAGAGCAATTTTGCGAACGAAATACATACAAGAGATGAAGAGACGGACGGACTCAGTCGGAGGTGTTTCCAGGACCTACAGACACCCTTGCTGGAAGGCTAACGGGCTACAGTTTATTTTAAGAGTATTGTGTGTGTGAATTTGTGTGTGTGTGTGTGTGA
>JAXDDX010000096.1:967500-1090000 GCA_034670405.1 Hoplostethus atlanticus
GTGTGTGTGTGTGTGTGTGAGAGTGCTTCAATGATGAAGGGCGGGGGGTAGAGACAGAAGGAGAGAGAGGAAGAGAGAGAGAGTGAACAGCTCTCCAGAGGGTTGCAGAACACTGGGTTAGCGTGCAGCTGGCACAAGCATCCACACCAGTGCCACTTGACTGTGCATGTGTGTGTTTGTGTACACGCGTGTGTGTGTCCACGTCGATGTGTGTGTGTGTGTGTCTATAAATGCAATCAGGTTTTACATCTTCGGTTCCAGGCGCTAGCTCGGCCGTTGCTAGGTGTCTCGGAGCTAAAGGTGTGTGCGCCTGTGCTCCAGGTGAAATGGCGATGCTGGCGATGGGGGGGTTGGCCCGTCGGTCGACTCACCCATGAAGAGATGAAAACATGGGACACCAAAATCATCCACGTGTCCCCAGTAGATCGTTCTCTCCGGTGCTCCATGCTAACACTTTAGCATACACTGTGTTGAGTGATAGTAGGCGACTAGCATCACCCAAAGTAAGTAAGTGGATTTATTATTTGGCCTTTTGATTCATACATTTTAAAAATGAAATACAGCAGATAGAGCCGGGTTTATTTCTGGAACTATTTCAGGTGAGCAACCACATATTCATCCGCTTCACGGTGATTTTTAGCTGTACACAGTCTCCCATTACCCACCACCACCACTTTCTATAGAAACACAACGTAGCCCTGCTAGCTCAAAACTGCCAGACTTGGCTGAATATCATTTAACATAACTTCCCATTTAACTTTAGAGCTGCTGCACATTTTCATTTTCTCACTTTTAGTGGGCTGCTATCAGTCAACATAGTGCATGCTACAGTGTTAGCATGTAGCACTGGGGTGACAACCTACCGGGGATTTTGGTGTCCAACTTTTCACCAGGTAACACGACCCAATCTCCATTTAACATTGTTAAAGGGGAGTTGAAGGAGTTTCAGTGTTCAAACGCAACATCACTGTGTATGTGTGTGTGTGTGTGTGTGTGTGTGTGTGTGTGTGTGTGTGTGTGTCGGACCTGTGCAGCTGGATCTTAAGCGTGACCACGTGGTAGACGTCCTGCAGCATGTCGGCCACCGTGGCGTCCGGAGCGTCTGTCACGTATGACAGGGGGACGGGGTTCCACTTGCCCACCTGGATCAGACCTGGAACCAACACACACACACACACCTCTGTAGGTTTATTTAAAACAACAACATATGGACCCCATAAATAAAGCTTGCGGCTCCTCGGTCCAGTTCAGAAGCATTTCGGTGCCACAGACTGAAATCACAACAAGCTGCACCGATTTCTCCTGAGACTCTGAAACAACGGCAGCCCACACAGCAGGCACTGAGCAGGGAGACTGGCTGTGAAAGGTGGGCTAGAATATGTGTGTGTGTGTGTATATGTGTGTGTGTATATGTGTGTGTGTGTGTGTGTGTGTGTGTGTGTGTGTGTTGTGTGTGTGTGTGTGTGTGTGTGTGTGTGTGTGCGTGTGCATGTGCGTGTGAGATGGACAGGTTATAATAAAAGAGCAGGCTGAGAGGCACCTTGAAACAGCCACCCTCGGCCTGCACGTGTTCAAGTGCAATTAGCAGACCCTCCCCTCCACCTCCCCTTCCTCCCCGCTGAGTCTTTGTGTGTGTGTGTGTGTAAGCTATTGTGTATATGCATGGTAAGTGAATGTGTGAGTGTGAATGTCAGTGTGTGTGTGTGTGTGTGTGTGAGGCTCTAGAGCTGCGTGGTGTCCCGCCATAGTCGCCATGATATTTTCAACATAAGCCGCTATGCTAACGAGCTCCTTAATTAAGCTAATTAACACATTAATTAGAAAAATATCTCTTTGTCAACACGCTTCCCATCACATGACACACGGACGGTACCAATATGAACCGTGTATCTGAAAGCATGAGGGAGTTATAGTTATAGTTATACTGTAGAGGTGTGACCTGTGGTGTTGAGTATGACGTTTCTATCAGGTATTATTCTCGAGTTACCGCGTTGAGACCGTCTAGACACACGGACAGACACGCAGACGCCACCGTGATGACACAATATCCCACATACCAACGAGTCACACTGTTCCGGTCCTCACTTCTTCAGGAGGCTAATTTAGGGTTAGGTCAGAATCAGGATTAGCTCGGTTGAGGAAAAGGGTTGAGGTTAGCGGTCTGGTTGAGGCTACACCGACTCATCTGTCAACTTATCTTTTACACGCTGTAATAGGAGAACCACCAACATCATCTCTTGTGTCTCTGGTGGATTTCTCTGTCTCTGTACGCATGCTAACATGTTAGCATTCAGCTAGCATACCGTTAGGTGCCTGTAGGCATATAAAGGGTACGTTTAGGGCTAGGGACTGAATGTAGTCAATGTAGTCAATGTAGTCTTCACAAGTTTAGTAATACAAACGTGTGTGTGTGCACGTGTGTGTGTGTGTGTGTGTGTGTGTGTGTGACCCCTGTGAGATCCTGTCTGGGATCACTGTCAGGATGTGTTACTGTAGCTTCAGATCTGCTGGAGGTGGCTGGGCAGCTATCAGAGTGTGTGTAGTGTGTGTAGTGTGTGTGTGTAGTGTGTGTTTGTGTGCACGACTGTGTACAAGTGAGTGACTGCAAGAGACTGTACAGTAAAAGAGAATGAACATGGCCAAAAAAAGTGAGAAAGAGAAATAAAAAAGAGAATAAACTGCGTAGACAAGACAGGATCACATTTTTAAAAAGCGAGACAACAACATAAAACTTTATCCACGCCTTCCTCTACCGCTCCCGCCCACCCCAGACCCCCCCATCCATCCCCAGCCCGGTTACCTTTGGCCTGGGCCGCCGAGCTGTGGGAGTAGCCCAGCGACAGCAGCGCCATCTCGATGAGCTGGTTGAAGAGCATGTCCTTACGCACCAGGACGAACTCGGCGTGCTCCTCCTTGCTGTCGAACTCCATGGGGCTCTCGTAGTGCTCCACCACGCAGAACACCGGCAGCATGTTGCCTGGGGAACCACAGGGAGACGGGGCGGTGAGGACCGGGGTTGGGGGTTCATACAGGACCAGGATGTTGGGGGAGGGGGACCAGATTAATATTTAGCGTGGATGATGGAGTTGTGGAGGGATTATGAGTGATGGTATTGTTGCCGTGTGGAGCTAACTAAAGCAGTGGTCCTCATATCCGGGCCTCGGGGTCCAGAGTACCGCTGGTTTTCTACTCTGCCAGATAGTTTCCATTCTAGCTGTCTAATCAGGGATTGATTGAGACCTGGGATGCCAGGTGAATGCAATTAGCGTCCTGGTAGGAGAGAAAACCAGCAGCACTCTGGACCCCGAGGCCCGGACTGGAGGAACTCTGAACTAAAGGATGCTTTCTGCCCAGAGGACCTGATCTGGTCTGCATCACCTACAGGGTCATTGGTAACATTTCTTTGAGACACTGACTCTTTCAGCTTCATCTAATCTTCTTTTAATTCACCAAACCATCTTGTCTTCTCATTTCCCCTCACTTTCTCTTCTCTCCCTGATTTTTGCGGTGACATTTTTCACCCTGGCTGTGAGCTGAAGCCGTAATGGCGGGGGGGGGGGGGGGGGGGGATGTTGCACCGCGGCCTGTAATGGCCACGATGGCTGGTGTCTCTGTTTTGTTTAATGAGAATATACTCATTATGGAATTATCACCTTTTCCCTCCGTTGGAACAGACATGAAATGGCAACGGGAAAAAAACGTCCAATTCATCTTTTCTTTTTTTGGGCTCCAAACTGTTTCATTCGCTGTCAAGGTGCTGGGATCACATTAGCCTGCCTTCTGCCTGCCAACCCCAAATCATCTTCCCATGATGCAGCGCTTCAAATCCCAAGCTGCCTCTGCGCCCTGAGGTTTACTAGTCTGTGTCAACAGTGGCTCTGCTGTTAGGTGGAACGAGCAATCCTTGTCCAAAGATTGCCGAATGTTCAGGGGACGTGCTGTGTAAATATCACCCGCTATGCCACTCGGCTAAAATAACATCCCTGAAATTTAAGAAAGTTCCAGGGTATTGGGAGAACTTGGCCTTTCTCGAAGTCTCACTCTGAATAACAACAACGGTGAAATATGGAGTGTAATGCACCGTCTTCGAGCTGCTGCAGTGACTGGTGCTGCAAATACGGTGTGTTCAGGTGCCAAGAGTACGAAGCTTTCCCAACCGAAGACGACACCGGCTAATTTCACCGAGCAGTCCTGCTAATCGGTGAATCCACATGGTGTCGTCTTCTGAAATACCTGCATACTCTTGAGATGTGTGTAGTTCACTGTCTGTAGTAACTCTCAACACCGAGCCCTTGCAGTGTACGTGAGGCCCTGTCGCCCCAGGTTGCCGCGGCACATTCCTTTACATTAATTGTCGTTGGTAATTGAAGTGATTCGTGATATTTCCCCGATCCCAGGCATTCCAGAAGATGCACACACACGCTCTGGCAAAACAATCAATACGCCGGCAGATGCCAGGGAATGTGCTGAAAGAGCTGCTTTTCTCCTCCCCCGATTTTAATAGATAAAGATCTAACAATAAAGACTGCTGTGTAGGTTCATTTGGGGGGATCAATACTGGCTTTGTTACCAGGGAGCCCGGAGAGGGCCGTGGTAAATATTGTTTCGGGCTCGGACAACAATGCCCGCTGTGGGCCCTCTGCGAAAACCTCCGCGGCGGACCGCCTCCATCAGCAGCTTCACCCTTTCCTCTGGAACATGCAAAAAAAAACTGAAGAGAGGCATGCTGGGAGGAGGAGGCTTGGAAGAACAAGCGTCGCGGGTGGCCAAAAAAGTAGCGGAGATGATGAAGGTGAAAAATTAAACTCTCTCAGCTGGGGTGCGACGCGCTAGATTAAAGGAGCAAATAAGAGAAACGGCCCATCCGAGGACGCTCGCCAGACGCATTCCAAGAGTTCCCGAGTCCCTCTTGCACCAAGAACCCCAACGCAGCCAAACAAACAAACCGACGAGCCAAGCGCTGCGACGACGCCTAACCTGCAGCTTTTTGAAACCAAAAAAACCCTCGTGCAGTCATAAAAACGGGGTAATTTTTTTATTTTTTTTCGACAGCAGAGGCCCGCCGTGTTTTTCACAAGACGACACCGGTTATATTAAAAAGCTATGTCATAATCTCAAAGTAAAGGCGCCTTTTTAAACGGCAATGGCTCTTAAAGGACTGAAACTTCCCCTTAATAAACAAATGTCGGAGCAGGAGGGAGAGCAGCGGTGACACAGCGCTCCTCTATTAGCTATTGTCTGGGCAAATAAGTGGGAGTGTGTGTGTGTGTGTGTGTGTGTGTGTGCTAAGATGACTAAAGAGGCATTGTAAAATGGTTTTAAGAGTTTTGGAGGGCATGCGGGGGATGGGGGGGTGGTAAACAATTTAAGGGCATCAACAGCATTTAAACAGTTTGCCTCTATTTACATGGTTTCTTCTTCACTTTCTCACACACACACACACACACACACACACACAATTCAACTATATGTGTCATAACCAGTTTTGTACACACACACACACACACACACACACAGTTCAACTATATATGTGTTATTACCAGTTTTGCACACACACACACACACACACACACACACAGTTCAACTATATATGTGTCATTACTACTTTTGTACACACACACACACACACACACACACACACACAGTTCAACTATATATGTGTCATAACCAGTTTTGTACACACACACACACACACACACACCCCACTCACCCTTCTTGTGGCAGGTCTTGAGCAGGTGCCCGGTGGGTTTGTAGGGGACCCCGGGGAGCTTGGCCCCGGTGCTGCCCAGCCTGGCCCGGCCCAGGGGGCTGCCGTTCTGCTCCAGCCGGGCCAGCTTGGCCGGCGGAGCCTTGCCCTCTGCCATGCTGTTGACCAGCTCGCAGTTCTCCTTGCCCAGGCACGCCTCGCTGAGATGCTCCATCATTCTCAGCACCTCTGCTCACTATCACCTGCAGGGGAGAGGAGGCGGGGTGTGTGTTTTAGTCGTCGGGTAGGATTTGCGGTTGTGTACGTGTGGCGTAATAAAACACATATAAACAACAAGAATCAATTGCTGAAGTGCACGGCGTTAGCAGTGTTGAACGCCTCGATATCGCTGAGGTACAGAAGACGTGAGCGGACATTTATATAGGGCAAATAAACGCGCTTTAAGTAATGGAGACCCCTGAGAACAGATCCATTACAGCAGTAAGTGTCAGTTCGCCTCGGTTGTGACGACTCCGGGCCGCGGTGACGTTTCCGTGCCAGCCCATAATGTTCCCATTTTTCAGCAGCATGTATTATGTATGGGTGTCCCGCTACGGAGTCCCATGCGAAAAGGGGCAAAACAAGCCCCCCGTTTTAGTGGAAACACATCAATTTTTGCCGAGAGATTCCACTTGGATGAGTACGGTGCAGTTGAAGGAACAGGGTGGTGCCGCGGCGGAGGCAGGGAGGGGGAACTAACGCCACTCGGCTTCTGAGTCACTTGGAGTGGCTTCACATTCATGACGCAGCTCGGTAGGGGAAGGGGAGGCGAAAGGCCGCAACGTCACCTCACTGTGACACACACACACACACACACACACACACACACACACACACACACACACAGGTAGGAACTTTTTATTATTTTTTTATTCACGTTTTACAAGCGCAGACATTTGATAGCAGGAAATAAGTTTGTAAACTGCACTTTGAGATGGGGGGAAAAAGACAGCTTCAGTAAAAGTTGTGAGAGTTGCTGACTCATGACGTCAATGTGGAGAAAGAGATGAAACAAAGAATAAAGGAATAGAAATAGAATAGAAACAGGAGACTGGGAGCCTATGGCTGCTGTACCCACAGGTGCTGTCGTGCACGTTGATACTGACGGAGCAGGAAGCTGATAATTAATACCTTCGTTACAGCTACCTGAGGGGTTAAGCACCCGACACCTTTATTTTAATCCCCTACAAATACACAATATATTGAATTTCAAACTTATTTGCAACAGGAAACTCAAGTACAAGTAGCTTATTGCATTTTGCTGGTGAAAATGGACGGTTACGCTGCAGTCAAAAAGTGAAAAGGGCAAAATCATCCACCCCCACCTTTCCACCAGCACGCAAAAAGATCATGAACTCTCCCATTCATAACATGCAATGAGGCAACTAATTCTCTAAAATAGGAGGGGGGGGGGGGGGGGGGGGGGGCCAGAATCCAGACCCGGATATGGTCAGGATCCAGGTCAGGATTTTTAAATGACCTTATAAACAAACAAAAAAAATGTGTTAAGGGAGGAGGAAGTTGAGTTAAGAAATGTGCCAAACCAACCTGAAACGCAGCACTTCAGCACTGGAGAGCATACAACACAGCCTGGGAACGCGTCGGCTTCAAGTTTAGCCCAGGATAAAGAAACCAAAACAACTCCACTTCTCGGTTTTCTCTCTTATGTCTGCATGGCACGGGGAGATTTATTCTCTCTATCGCTCTCTCTCTCAAAAAAATAAAAATAAAAAAGAAGAAGAAGAAGAAAAAGAAAAAAAGATGCGTTGTCCTGCTCTTCAGAGAGGACTGGGTGGCGGTGTGAGAAAATACAAATAAAACAAGCAGAGAAACCCGAATCTGTACAAGAGACGAGGTCGAGATGGAGCGAGATAGGGGGGCATTGGTGAGCGATGTGCAGCCCCGTCTAATACTGACCAACTGGAGGAAAACAGTCACTCGCCATTTAAAAAAATCTATAACATTTAAACACAAAGTCGCCGGTTCACCGCGTCCATCGGTTACAAGTGAAGCGACTTCTGCTTTAGTTCACACACCGCACATCACACCGCTATCAACCGAGGCGGTCGTAGCTCGCCAATATCATCGGACACAGTGATAATAAGCACTGCCGAGACCTAATATCCTGTGGTGTATCTGCGAGGAACCCCGATGAGAAGGCATGCACAAAAACAAAATACAATAAAATAATAAAAATAAACACCTTGCGATGGCTAGATCTGGCTGCCGATAGAAAAAATACTCGACTGGGAACTGCTATCGCGTTGGGAGGCGATGTGGAGACGATATGCGGGCAGCCGAAACAGGTTAGAAAAAAAACAGACGGGAGGAGAGAGGAAAAAAAAGTGCGATTTACTTTCCGATGTCGAGAATTCAATAAGGCTTGCCGTGGATGCATAAAAAGAGAGCTGCCCGCGATAGTACAGTAGGAGGTGTCCTGTTGGTGGGGATTTGCGTCCGGACGGAGCTCCTCTTTCTTTCCTCTCTATCTCTCCCTCCCTCTCTCTCTCTCTCCCTCTCTCTCTGTGTCCCCATTAAATTATTAGTTGTATTGACTCATCACTCCCCCCTCTCCTCTCCTCGCTGGTGCTGGCGCTGCCTGTGCTTTCCCTTTCTCCTCCTCATTTCAAAAAGGGGGGGGGGCGGATTAAAAAAAAAAAAAAAATACCCGGGGAGAGAAGGGGGGAGAAAAATAGCCTTTTAAAAACGAGATGATTTCCTCCGCATCTCGGGTATTCGCAGGCCGAGGTCCTGGCGAGGAAGAGAGGAGAAATAAAGTGGAGAAAGTGGACAGGAAAACAGCGGAGCGGGCGGTGGAGCGATTTCCGGCTGTGCGCGCAGGAATTTTTAATCAGCTTGATTAGAGTGAGGCGGTCCTGCGTTTATTACTGAATAACGCACAGACGCACGCGCACCCCCAGACTAATAGCCTTTATAGATCGTGTAGGGGATTTTGTTTTTTAGAAAAATGTTTACGTAGAGATTTTTAAATTTTTTCAAATCGGTAGAATAAGCCTCGTGCGTTGATGCAGTTGGTAAATAAATTTAAAAAAAGATGGGGGAAACTGTATGACCTCCAGCTAGTGGTCATGATAAGACCAGCAACCACCATGATAAACAACAAAAACAATTCGGTTTTCATCAAAACAACAATTTCTGCACCCATTTAAACACCATGTCCTCCTGTCATTTACACCAGTTTGATGTGTACTATGAATTTACACCATAAAGATTTATATCAGAAGTGGATAAGCTCTATTCTGCACATACAAGGTGGCTAACCTTAGCTATCCATGGTGGTTGGTTGTTGTTGCAAGGGTTTACTCAGCTCAACATTAAGATATTACATTGTAAATACGGTAATAAAAAGGTGGGTAAACTTTACGACTTCCAGTTAGTGATCATTATAAGACGAACAACCATAATAAACAAGAAAATCAATTAATTTTTCATTAAAACGACAATTATGTATTCCCCCATAAAGACCTCATCCACATATAACCTATATCAGTTATATAGTTATATAGTGTGATATATCCTGTGATATATATATTTACATCATAAATGTGTATGTCTATATTCCACAAATAAAAAAAAGAGTTTATGTGGGTTTACCCTGGTAGGTTGTTATTGATCTGACCGTCAGCAGACCACTGTATTGGTAACTCAACGATACCAAGTTGGAAGGGTTTCCCAGCTTGGTAATTATCCTGCTGTTATTTCATGAACTTTTCCCTGATGGCAGTCCATGCTGTCTTATGTCAAACTGGATTATGCCATAATATCATACGAGGTAATCTCTGTTGATATTGTCAACAAAAGCCTGATCAGGGGAATAAAAGTCAAAAAGAAAGAAAGAAAGAAAGAAGGACCAGACAGGCTCTACAAACAACAGCAAACTGGAGGCTTTTCTCAACATGACATGTTAGATATTGTTATTATTTTGTTATTATTTCATTAACGTTTCTCTGATGATCTATTATATTAAACTGGATTAAGACAAAACATTTGACAAGGTAATCTCTGTTGGTGTTGTCAACAGAAGCCTGATACGGTGTTTGTACCCAGAACCTCAAGGTCCTTGAACACAGGCTAGACTAATATCTGGTGGAAACGGTAGCCACACGCACTCGCACACACCCACGCCCACACACACGCACACGCACACACCTACGCCCACACACACACACACACACACAGTCAGAAAAAAGGTACAGAGTTGTAGCTTTTGTCACTGGGGCTGTACCTTTTGACAGTGATAAAATATACAACTCTTTACACACACACACACACACACACACATAGAAGTGACAGTGAATGCACCGATGCTGTTGCCTGCTAGGGTGAATATTGGGATGAGCTGTATTCTGCTCTGCACCTTTGGGTCCTAACCTCTGCAGAGCCAGAGGGGGGGGTTCAATGTAAAGACGTCACGTTACGTACACACTTCTACTGTGAGATACAACAGCACTGCTGAACATACGAACGGCAAAACCCGACAAAACCAAAGCAGCTTCACTACCTCAAGGTCACACATTCAAAATCTGACTCTTTTTTTTTCAGCAGAGGAAAAAAAAAATGCAATGTCGGGGGAAACGGCGTACAGCGTGTGTACTTTCCTCAAAGTAATAATTGAATCAAGCAACAACGAACTCGCCTGACCAGGTTCTGAAAGAGCAAAAACAGGAAACCAACAGAAAACAGGAAGTGCGTATACTGTACCTATCGCAATGACATAACGGAGGGCGTGGGCCTGCTGCGGAGGTCAGACGCTTGTGAAACGCTACATAACACTACATACTTAATATTAATCCCCCCCTGGGCCCATAAATACAATAATAGTCGACGTCTCAACAAACGACAGAGCTGTTGTTGCGTAAACAACGCCGACCACAGACGTGAGCTCTAAGATTAGCTCGACGCTAACCGCTCTCAGGTGACGGCAGCCAGGGAAACGTCAGGGGAAACAACTGGGGGGGGAAAACATTTGATTTTAGGAACAAGTGGATTCTCAGAAAAATAGATTTTCTTGGGGTGAAATGTGAAGAGAAGACGAGCCAATCACGGAGCAGTGACGCCTGACACGACGCCGCTGCACTAATGACAGGAATGCAGCTCTCTTTCAACCCTATTGTTGTTGTGAAACTAAATCTGTGTTGCTCCCGCCCACGAGAGGTCAAAAGTTTGCTCGTTTTTTAAAATACATCCATGGCTAAAAAACGGTGCATGAAATATTCACGGCACACGACAGATGTGATGTGATGGGAAAAAAGACAGCGCGAAGCCCTTCGGACCCGAGGTGGAGCGACGCGGCGTTGTTAGCATGACGCACGTTTTGAAGGGTCGGGTGCTTTTCAAATCGGTCCCACGTCTCCTGGTTCCTAACCCTCGCTGCTGCACAGATTCAGCGTTTCTTATCTCAACCGTTCTCGGGGTTTGACAACACTGTGTACTAAACACAGCTGTGGTATGCTGTGTGGTTAAATGGTTCTGCTATGTCTGTGAAAAAAAACGATCCAAACTGTGGTAGTAATTATTATATCTGCAGAGTTTCATTCCAACATGAGATATTATTCACCGTGTGCAAACATGTGACACATAATTCCTATAAAGCGACGGCATGAAAGTAAAACTCACACGTGAATATTATTGGAGTTGCTGGTTATTTTGATCCCTTTACATTTTAGAGGATGGCGTTATTATTTTTAATATATAACAATGAACACCAGGCGACATTTTATATTTTACCCCCCAAAATGGAGATGTAACATTTTGGAAATCCTTCAGTTTCCCATAATGGCTACTGTTCAGCAGGGTGTTTTGGTGTGTCACCGTGACATGTGGAAACATGTAGCACCCCCCCCCCCCCACCCATTCTTCTCAGCAGATCACATTGCATCACCTACACCTGCACACACCACAACACACACACACACACACACATATTCCCGACAGTCGCTGCATAACGTTTTCCACCGTGAGCACGCTGACATGTTTTCCATGTTCACATGTTTTACACGATGTTTCACCGCAGCTCACATTCTCTCTTTGTTTTGTTTTTTTTTCCTTGGCGACAGAGAGCGGCGTTCGGAAAAAACAGGAATGACGGTGAAAGCGAGCCATTGTCGGCAAATGCTCTTTTCTATCTGGCATGACGCAAGCAGCCGCAGTCATTTCCACTGTGATTGTCGGGCACCATCAGAGAGCATCGATAACCCCTGCCAGGCCTTGGCACCGCCAACAGGTGCCGGCACTGCCAGCTAGGTTGGCACCGGCGTGGCTGTGAAAACCCTCTGACATCCAGAAGGGCACAGATTTGCACTGAATGCACCACTGAATCAACACTCCTGATTATCAATTAACATATACCGTTTTGTATCGCAGAGAAAGAGCAAAAAAAAATGAGGGGTTTTGAAACACAGAAAGCCCGTTTGAAAAAAGACGAGCGAGCCGGCGTGCTTGTTGAATGCAGATTTACTGCCGTTCAAGGTGGGTTTTTACAGGCCGGCGCCGCGCTGCACTGGAGAGGACGTGGTGTGCAGCGCGAGTATAAATGTGTCATTGTTTGGACTGGATTTGGTGCCTATTGGCTTCATCTCTAAAGCGCATGAAACGTGGAAAAACTGGATGCTGCACGGCGACAAAAAGCACCTCGTGTTTAAATGTCAGAAGTCGGAGCATCACACCACAGATACATTTCACCTCCAGTGTGTGCATCACCACAGCTATGTTGTTGTCACCCCTCTCTCTGCTATCAAAACTTTGACGCCCTAAATCTCTGTCTGAAGCATTAATGGAATAATACGGCTATTTATTTTTAAAAAGGCGCCGAAAAAAAAATGAGTATCGTTTTTTTTGGCTCGGCGTCGAGAAACAGCTTTATGTATTGTGTCAGGCAAAGCCGGCGCCATCACTTTGCTTGTACGTAGGTGTTGTGATGTCTTCATGCTCGCCACTCGTGATGCTTCTAATGGGCATTAATAAGATTATTTGGATTACTAATACAAATTAGTCTGCGTCGCGTCTGAGCGCTCGGCGAGACAACACACAGCACGGGGGTGAGCGCTGTCAGCGGTGAGACCTGCAGCTTTCTGCAATACAAACACACACACACACAAACATAATAGTATTATTAAAGGCTGCAAAGGATTTAATAATCTGTCGGGGGGGGGGGGGATGTGTCAAAACATGCCCGTATCAGTGAGGGTTCGTAGATGATCCTCAGCGGGACAGGAGATGATCTGTGCAGTAATAAAAGGAGGGCGGTGTTCGGCGGAGGGCCCGGTTTGCCGCTGCTGCAAAGCCAAAAAGCAGTTAAACGCCTCGTGCTGCTGACAAAAATGACACTTATCTCGTCTGCAGATGAAAGTACTGTTGATACAGGAGGAGATGATATGTGATGTAGCGGCATTTATGGGTTTAGTTTCTGGTTATATGAAATCTAAACCGTGGTCACACCTTTGACCTTTAGATAATAATGCTACTGTTAGAGAGACCAAAGCAACAGAACCAAACTTTAACATTTCCAAAACGCCGTGTGTTCATCGTTCAGTATCTCTGGATGACAGAGGACTTGAGCTGCCCATTGTCTTTTAAGAAGGACTATAATTTGTTTTAGTTTCATGCTATCAATCATCTGACTGGGTGTCGCTTTGTTCAAACACTCGACGACTCGTCACGTGGACGGCTCGAACCCGGCGAGGTCGCGGTGCAGCTCTTCATCCCCACAGAGACTTGAGGATCTCTTCATCAGCTGTTAGGAGGTAAGCATAAATCTGCTGGATGTATCGTCCAAATCAGATTAGTCCGATGTTCTGCATTAGAGCCTCATCCAGTGAGCGTGGCCCTCCATTACTACTGGAACAAGCTGATTTTCAGGTCTGTAATGTGTCGGTGCTGTGTGGTGGGAGGAAGGAGGACGGAGAGAACAAGGGGAATGTAATGAACTCTGAGAGTCGCCTCCTAAGTGCTTAATTGTTTTCTAATCACATGAAGTCGACAGAAATAGAAGAGGGCGAGAGGTCTGCAGCTCGGGTCTGCTGACAGGAAGGCCTTAACGCCGCGTCGCCTCGGCGGGCCCCTTGCCTCGCCGCCGCCGGAGACAAACATCAGCGGCGCTCGGCGACCATGGTTTTTCCCCCTCGCTCGACAACACCTCCCCTCCCCGCCCCTTTTCTCACATCGTAACTCTAGAGTCTCGACGCCCACCCTTTCGCTGTGCGGTGTGCACTGTACGCGATGCGACTCCCACGCACACACACGTAGATGCACACACAGGAAAACACACACACACACACACACACACACTCAACGACAAAGTGTGTTGCAGCACTGCGCCTGTCAAGCCCTCTGCCTCCGGGGGTCCCGGCCCTAGGCCCTAACCTCCGACACCGCGGTCGACTCCGGTGCCGTCGGGTTGACAGCGGCGGCATCGGCTGTAATTAACGCCGAGCCGCCACCGGGCCGCCGCCAGCCCGCCGAACAGGAAGCTGTATTAATGATTCAAAACTCGTTACTGCATCCTCGGGTCGCTGAGAGGACCCTTCATCAGCTCACCGCCTTGTTTATCTGCCCTCCTCCTCCTCCTCCTCCTCCTCCTCTCTTTCCCTTTATTGAATTATGAAAACAATTAGTCACAGAACAATCAGCGGGCATCAGAGGCATTTTTAAAGAAATGACTTTTCTGTCACCGCTCGCGGCAGCCGGTCATCACATGAGCAAATAATTACAACTCTAATTTCTGCCTCGTGGATCGCAACATATAAACAATTAATAGAGTTAGAGAGAGAGAGAGAGAGAGAGAGAGAGAGAGAGATACTGAAGATGGCTTTGTCCACACTTTGGTGTCGCACTGAGAGAGAGAGGACAGACCTGAGGGGGGGTGAGAGAGGTTGCCATGTCCTGCTGGGTTTTCCTGTAGCGGAAGGAAAGGTGGCGAAGGGCAAAGTCCCCGGCCTTGTGGGTAATTCTTGAGAGTGTTGAGGAAACGAAGGCAGGTGACGGGATGGTGTTACTCTCCTCTGTGCACTAGTGTTGAGGCTGCACCGAGATAAAGGGAAGGAGGGAGCATGCATGTGGAGGGAAAAAGACTTAATATCTCGCTGAGGCAGAAGTATGGAAGACGAGGGGCAGACTTAAGGATGTGTTTTTATCTACATGTTTTCCTTTGCACATTTAATCCCTCGTCAAAGGATCCATCCACTGACGAACTAAACAGTTGATAAGGCAAGGGTGTGTGTGTGTGTGTGTGTGTGTGTGTGTGTGTGTGTGTGTGTGTGTGTGTGTGAGAGAGAGTGAAAGAGAATACAGTATCTGCTGAAATTGTTTCATCGGAGTATGTGGGTGGGTATTAACAACCTGATCTTAGCGGGATGCGCTTGCCTCCAAATCGCTCTATTTTTTTTTCTTGCTTTATCTGAACAAAGGATTCAGAAAAACCTACACAGATCGGATGAAGACAAGCGTCCAAATAAAACACAATGACTTCTTTTTTTTTCAGGCAAATAAAAACATATGTTGAGACCTGTAATAATGTGATTTGAATCGTGAAAACTTAGACGTATCTGCTTTCTTAAATGGCATTTGTTACGGTAGCATGAGGCACGCTTAACAAAAAAACCATCGAACATAGTGGGAACGTCGTTTTGTCAAAGCGTGACAAAATCAACATGACGGACTTTGGGGTTTTTTTTATCTCCCGGGGAGGACACGCCAACCCGCTCCTCCAACAGGGCTGATTGTGAGGACCCGAAGACAATGTGACGCTTTTATCACTAAGCCAAGGAATCTGGATCAACACGATGCAAAGCACATGCCAGGATAAATGCAGTCGAACATGCTGGGACAACATAACCCCCCTTTTTGGGTTTTTTTTTTTCAAAGAACTTTCCAGATAATGACAAAAAGAGCTGCAGCTCCCCGAGTCACACCGTCAGCATGCACCCAGGGTGGTATGTCTGTAATTGTCGGGGGGAGCCTTTCGAACATTTTTGACACTGAGCCCTGGAATGCACAAACAATCCCTATTAAGACACCTCGCTTTTCTGTTTCCAAACTGGTTGCGACATGTCATCAAAAAAAAGGCTGGGAATCATTGTTACCTTTCTTCTCTATTAGCAATCATAACAGAGCTATTTCATGAAGGGGAGGGAGGTGGAATCCCCAAAGAGCCACACATTAAAAAACGAGACAGGCCTCTTATTTACTGGCGACAGTCTAATAAATACATTTGCTGGCAGCTAAACAGGTATTTACTCCGCTCCCTACCACAGGTATAATTTCACTGTTTGCTGAGCTGTTATTTCGCTACAGCGATAATTATCGAGGTGGTAAAGAAAGACGATTAATGGTTTTAGCCTAGATATCAGTCTCAGCAGAGTGAGGCGCAGCCCGGGCTCCCAACTCAACCAAACAACTCAACAGTAGGAGTTTTTAATACCAATGCGTCTTTGCAGGGGGAATTAGAGGCGCCACCATTTTCACACCAAAAAAAAAAAAAGGTTTTCCAGTGTAATGTCAACAACTTGGCTTGGCTTTTTTTTTTTTTTTTCCTGAACCCAATAAAGGAGCTTCAGTGCATAATTCAGTTTTAAACTTAACTGATAAAGTATTTTAATCTCTTTTCAAAGGGAGTAGCTCGACGCCGCGACGACGAAAAAAACAAGCTCTGTTTTCCATTGTGCCGACTAATTGGTCTCTCAGGGTCGCGGGACTAACTTTGCTGTTTACTCTCGCCTCCGTCTGGCAGCCCCGCTCTTCAGCGTCTCTTCACCTGGCACTGACTGAAAGCTTTTGCATCCCGACATGCAGTC
This sequence comes from Hoplostethus atlanticus, assembly GCA_034670405.1. NCBI lineage: Eukaryota > Metazoa > Chordata > Actinopteri > Trachichthyiformes > Trachichthyidae > Hoplostethus > Hoplostethus atlanticus. The sequence goes on from JAXDDX010000096.1 coordinate 984,058, forward strand.
ACCTTCCTGCACTGCACTGTTTTCTCTGTTCGCTCCACACCTGGCCTCCGCTGGAAGGGTGAGGAGCGAGCCGGCGTTAAGGGGAGCTCGTCGCTGCCTCCGGTCCCTCAGTGATCGTGCCGGCGACCTGACAAGTGAAGTGGCAATTAAGGGAGATGGGGATGCAAAAAGTGTCACCGGGATTAAAGGGGGGGTGGCGGTGGAGGGGAAACTGAAGGAGCAAGCCCATCACCTATAGGTGCGTTTCTCACACTTACAGGCTGGTTTCCTGCTATTACTCTACCAGCATGAAGGCAGGGTGCACTAGTTTCGATTAGATGTAATGAAAAGATAGCTGAGAGCAGACACCTGGGGACAGCAGGGCTAGGACCCATAACTGGAAAGTGTTTTGTGAGATCCTTCGCTGCAGCACGGTGAAAGACGCTGCAGAGACAGAATTAACCAGACACTAATAAGCCGCGACAGACTTCTTCTCCTTTACTGCTGGATCTGTGTTTGCAGGCGCCGCGGCACCGTCCTCGCTCTTTGATTCTCATTGTTCCCGACAAACAAGTTTTTAGGTGGAGAGAGATTTTGCCCAAAAGATCAACAAGCTACCGTGGATGTCGTACGTGGGCGTCTTTTGTGCCACTTTCACATCCACCGAGCCGATAAGGCTGGTTGTAACGAGGTCTGAGAGAGCGAAGAGTAAAACTGAGAGGTCTAGTGTCAACGCTCACAAGCTGCCGTTGAGGCTGAGGACTTACAAGAAGTGACACTGGCAGCCTGAGACAGGAAAAGGGCTGTGTGTCATTGCTCTCAAAGACACTGACCAGATAAGCCACAGCGCCTTGAGCTGCCACAGATCTGTGACAGATAGGAGAAAAAAAAATCACCACTATTATGTCATAACCTGTTTTTTCTCAGGCGAGCGTTGCCATGCTTGACCTGCTAATCGCACGCGAACAAGCAAAGCACACCACCTGACAACAGCAGGGGAACGTGACGCCTACGTATACCAGCCACTGCAAACTGTTCCGGGTATTTACTTCCTAATATTCCAGTTGTTAGCAGGCGTTCACTTTGTTCTACTCTGCATTTTTTGAGTCCACGGCGATTTACTTAACACACCTCTTAAAACCTGACAAATTAACAGCGTCGTTCCACCAAGTTGCACCTCCGATACCAATGTGTTATTACTGATATCTATATATACATCTCTTAATAGCACAGAGGGCCACGCTGGTGTGTGAGAAATGAAAGCCATTTTAGCAGAGGAGCAGACAGTGAAACCTTCAAAACCTGAGAAAACCACAGAACACAGATGCCCACGCAATCTGAGGATGGAGGTACAGCTACATCTTCTCATAACTGCTTTCTCTATCTCTCTCTCACACACACACACACACACACACAGGTCTGATTGTACATAAAATTACTTTATCAGCACTGTGACAAAAGCCACAAGGCCCGACCCAACAGCTTTACTACTCACACTGCCGGGTCGGTATCATCACACCCATCTGACTACCTCTCATGAAGTCAAGCAGAAAGAAAGCAGCAAATATATCAAGTGTTCAAATCCCCCCCAGGCCCCTTGGCAGCTTATTCCTCCTCACAGCAATCCCTTTGGCCTCCGTGCGTGTTGGAGAGTTAAGTGAGACACACAAAGTATTTCATGATAAAGCAATAAATGTGTTGAGGCAAGTTGACACGTAATTAAATAGTAACTATATGAAGAGAATAAATGAAGTGGCTCTAATGGCCTAATAAAAAGTAGTAAAAGTAGATGGCCAGTTGGAATGCGATATGGCTTCAGCCTTTATAATAGATATGTCAGCGATTTAACAACGAGATGTACACACACGCACACACACGCGCGCGCGCACACGATACACACACGCACACACACACTTACATATGGGTAAAAGGACAAAAATGATGAGGGCCTGCACTAAATTAGGAGTCAAGATAATAGTCGCAGGTTCACCCAACAGTGGGACGATATTGGGGATCATTTGGGAGAATATGGATGAAGAAGAAAAAAATACGGCCAAGATTTTATTCATCAGAAAGGACTCAGAGAAACCAATCTCGACCGGAGCGGGGAGGCGGGCGACTCTTCTGCTCTTCTGCTATGCGCAATAAATAAGTTGTTAAATGAATTAGGCGAGATGAATCTACTTAACCCCCCTGAACGTCACATGGCCGCTCCGCTGCTCGGGCCTGCTCTGCAAAATTAAAAACAGCTCTGAAAGCCGCCAAAAAAAAGTCCTGGGTGCTTGTAGATATTTATCATGAAGCAAGACGTTCATGTTCTGCTGGGTTGTTTTTTTTTTCCATATGAAAAAATAAAATCCTAGCAGCCACTTTTGGCCTGTATGGGTTGTTAAGTGATTTTGAAGCGACATCTGGAAATTGCCTCTAATTCATTTAGACACGAGTAATTTATCCAGCTTATTTCAAGGAGGCACACCTTATTTTTATGATTCATGCGATATAAAAATATGACATAAAAAAAACCCCCAACCATATCCAGTCGGCGAGAGGAACACTGAAAAGGGGGCAAGTCACACAATGACACAACAGAAACAACTGAGGATAAATCGCCTTACGTGACCGTACCTTTAAAGTCAGCAGTCGCCCGACCTCTTGTTTTCCATCAAAAGTTGAGCAACCTCGTAGACACTGCTCCACGGCGAGGGATCCAAAAATAGGCAACTGTTCTGTGGGATAAAAAAAAAAAAAGTCAAAAAGTCAAAAGTCCTAAAGGATGAGAGGGGGCGAAGTCAAAACCGCACTGGCGGAGACTGCGTAAAAAAGGGCTGAAGTTGGTGAGCGCACAGCGGATGGAGCGCAAAAAATGTGAGCAACCGTGCGCTGCGGGCAGAGGGGGTGAAGTAGAGGAGCAGAGGAGAGTAGCGGCATGTGAGGAGGGCTTCTTTGAGAGGGTGGCAGGTAAACGAACCGCCCCTCCCCGTTTCTGATGCTCAAATCGATGATTTGCCAGCTGTGGCGCAGCTTGTCTCATTGCCCCACTTTGGTTTTTACAGCCGCTCCTCTCCGACGCGCTCCTCTCCGGGGACGACAGAGAGAGAGAGAGAGAGAGAGAGAGAGAGAGAGAGAGGCTACTGCCAGGAGAGCCCTCACACTCATTCATTTTCATATTTACACGCCACATGTTTGCATGTCAAGAAGGAAGAAGCAGAAAAAGTCTGGTGAAAATACATTTCGCGCCACGATATGCGTGCTGCCACGTATAGAGAGAAAGCCTCTTGTTGTATCAGTGGAAGATGGGCAACCTGCCAGCTCTCCTCTCCTCACACCTGAGAAGAATATGGAATCATAGCCTGGTAGTCGATGCATGTTTGTTATATCAGATGCTCTTGTGCCGCTATAAAAGAGTCGTTCATTAAAACAGATGGTTTGATCCGTTTGAAACAGAACTGTGCAAAAAAGTTTTCAAAAATAATTCAGTTAGAACGATGCTTGTTGAAAGGGAGACTAACGCGCCAGTCTGTTCTGCTGCGATGTTTGCAGGAAGCTATTTTTGCAATAAATTCCTCAAATTTAAAGTAGGCTTTTAGTGTAAAATAAAAAATGACCGAGAGTATTAAGCGACGAACCTATTAAATGTCTGATTATTGCACCAGGCAGACTTCTTTCTTTCAATGCAAGCTGTTGCTGTTCTCTTTGAAGTGAGCTGGCTCGCGCATCACATTTTAATAGTCTACCAGTCCTACAGTAGGCCTCCAAAAATAAAACATATGCAAAAGGAATGAACAATTGCAAATTTAAACCGAAAGCACCGTAATGAGACAGAAAAATGTCCTTTTTGGACACCTTAAAGAACAGCCACAGGCAAAACCAGAAGCACAGAGGATGACGGATAAACGCCGTTTATTTTCGCCCTCACAGCGTCCAAATGTATTTCAGCTATTTTAATTGATTTCCAGCTGTGACTGTATTGATTGCTGGATGAAAAGTAGAGGCTATAAGTTCCTTTTTTTCTGCCCCAGTCTGAAAAGAAATTGGACAAATTAAAGTTTGTGAAAGCGGTTGATATAAATTGCATAAAACAGCCAGGCTGTAATATTAATGTTCAGTCTCAGATCTCTCTCTCTGTAATGGGGTTGTTTGTGTCTGCATGCATGTGTGTGTGTGTGTATGTGCATGAACAATTGTGTTTGTTTCACTGTGTGTGTGTCTGTGTGTTGTGTGTGCATGTATGTATGTGTATGTGCCTTTGCATGCACATCCTGCTTGGCTTGTGTTGTATGTGTGTTGTGTGTGAGAGAGTGTGTGTGCCCTTGAACATGCATATATGCCTCTGTCATTGTGTGTATATATGTGAGCGTGTGAGAGCACATTTATGTTCATGTGTGTGTGTGTGTGTGTGTGTGTGTGTGTGTTATATGCTTGTGAGTGTATGTCTTTTTGTTTGTGTGTGTATATACATTTTTATATACATATATATATATATAAATGAGCGTGTGTGTGTGTGTGTGTGTGTGTGTGTGTGTAAAATGATTGACAGTTTGCATCTGCACACAGGCTAACTGCTCTGCACTAGCAGGTGTGTTGGAGCCCACAGGTAATGCAGCTGTGTATGTACCAGCAGTGTGTCTCTTACCAGGTTTATCCTACATAACAGACCCATCAATTTACATTTACAATTAAATTGCACATGCTGTGTAACATAAAACGAGTGGAGAAAAAAAACCCAGTTAAAATAAGAAAATTTCAAGACAGCAGGAGTTCAAAGCCAAAGAAAATATTTTGGTCTGAAAATTACCACAATCTTCTGGATTGTCCACTGTGATTATTTATCAGAGAACACACAGAGCCTTTATCGTAAGCCGATACGCAAAAATACTTCTCCGAAAAGTTCATTTGTTGTGGTTTTGGGACTCCACAAAAGTTTCATTATGATGCGTCGGAGATCTGCATTTCAAGAAGTAAATCACACCCTCTCCCCGTATGATTCACGGCAGCAGCGTCTCCTGCAGCCTCCTGGGAGAATCAGTTGGAATTTAAAAGTTACAGTTAAAGAGATTCAGCTTTGCCTTTTGCATAATTGTAAATTCATGCTAAGTTAAGGGTGTTTTCATCATTACGGACAACAGCTGGTGGCTACAATGCAGCATTTATTTATCCAGCAACTCCAAGTACTGGATCTGCATGTCGGCTCACTTGCTGTTCTCACTTTGACCACAAGGGGGACTGGTGAGTCTCTACGGCACAAAGTGGGTAGAGAGAAGAGAGAATAACAGGGCAGTTATTGATGACCCCTCTCCCTCAGGCACTTTCATTCTCAGGGTTTCAACATTGTGTGTTGTGATGCAGCAGGTCCTGCCAATATTTCTGATGCTATAGATTAAGAAAACAACAAACCCTGACCCTCTCCATTGAAACACACGCCGGCGGTACAGAGAGGATTGTTATCCGTGTGAGAGCTGTGGAGGAGTTCCAAGCCTTAATGCGAACTGGTAATGTGCGTCTACGTCGTCGAGGCATAAAGAGGGTAAGGGATAAAGTACCAAAAAAGAAAAAAGAAATGTGTGAAGTGTAAACAAATCAAAGTAGACCTTGAGACATTTCAATCGTCTGCACTTTTTTCTGAGGACAATAAACAGCACTTGGAAAATTACAAGGGTTATACACCCCAGAATTAATCTTTCCAACCCCTAACTAAATAGAGAGACTCTGTTACCTCTCCATCAAGTGGGTATGTTTTAATTACAGGCTATTCACTACTGAAAGTAATTTGTCTCAGAAAGATGCCCAAGAGCTAAGAGACAGACGTCTCGTCTAAATCTGGAATGCTCTGCCCTTTTATTGTTCTGATTTTGTGGTTATCCTTTGCAACTTTCCTCAGTCACTCTTTTATAATTGCTCACCTTTTAAAGATTAACAAGGATTTCTGAGAAGACTAACACTCGCCCACTTGTCTTATCCAGGCTAAGCGCTGGATTTTCAGGATTCCTTCCCTCTGATCACCTCAGCAGGTGACTCCTCTGTGTTTTACACCCGTTTGAAATTGAAATGTTGAATCCTGAGCCGCGTCCTTTCCTATTCAGCGGTCTCTCTGGATCTGCGGGAGGCGACGGAGGTGTTTGACTGTGTTTAACAAGCTCACCTCTCAAATGAAACATTATTAATCCTCATTTACTTGCGCTCCCAAGATGCAGTGCGCCGCCGGGGAGGACAGTGGAGATGAGAGCCAATCAGAACAATAAAGGCTGACCCGCAGACGCAGACGCTGCTAATGGGATGTCAGTCAGTCGGGCAAAAGAAAACAGCGAAGAAGCGTAATTACTGTCTGGTGTAAACCCCCCCATCATGTGTGGCAGCTTAATGTCACTTTGTATATAACTGTGTGTGGTGAACATCAGCCGAACGCCGGTTTAGAGACGCAGGCCTGGCTCCTCCCTCCTCTACTGTCCAAGTGGCCTTGAAGGCACCGAGCGTCCACCTGCTTCAGCGGTCAACAGTTTAAGACTATGGAAATAAACAGGCAGCTTCCAAACGTCTCTCACCCTGCCTGGGTAGAAAAAGGCTTCAAAGATCACATGATGACACCAGGCATGTCGGTGACCTGTGACCTTAAAGGAAAACTCCACCCTAAAACACTGTCGAGTAAAGCGATCAGCACTGTTTTGCTGCTCGGTGTGTTTCTACGTCGCAGAAAATGTTCCATCGATCTAAAACATCGACGGTAAACGCGTCAGCCAATCAGAATCAAAGATCAAGGGCTTCTTTCTAGACCGACGATCAACAATCATACAGGAGAAATCCGTCAGAGGAGAGAGACCAATTTCTACACCAACAGTAGGAGATAGACCAGAATGCAATGCAGCCGCAGCTCGCATCTTTGCAGATCTGTCATCAGAAGCGTGTGAAACGCAACAACACCTTCAACGTCTTTTTTTTTGTTGGGAACTAAATTCTTCTCTCTATTCTCTCTCTTTTTCTCAACTGGAAAAACTGACTACGCTTTCACTCACTACACACATACCGACACATAGCGCCACCTACACATATAGAGCACAGAGAAACCCCCCGGGTGGGGAACAGCTGGAAGACCCGACAGTTCCAGCTCTGGTGGTCGAAAGGCATTCTGGGAAACGTAGGAAATCACTAACTGAAGCAGAAAGTGGGTACACAAAAAAAGTAAATTACAACACTTGATGATATCTAGCAATGTAGTACCAAGGTGCATTTTCCCTTCAAAGTGGTAATTTGTATTTGCTGCTCAGCGCTCATTGCAGTGGTGTTTCTTCACCTGTCAATCAAACCGCAAACGTTAAAGCTTTCATGAACTGCGAATAGGTTGAGTAAAGACTGTGATGCATCAGTCAGCGATGGAGTAGAAGCGATATTTATTTCTGTAACAGCCAAGCGAAGTACGGAGGAAGAGCATGTTCACGGCGTTAGAAGGTCGACCTCCCGCCGACGATGACGAGAGGAACTCCTCGTCAAACACTCCACTCCCGTCCTCGGCTCGACTCCCACCCGACCGCCAGCATTTCGACCCTAGCTTGTTTGTTGTTGTCAGGTTTGCAAACACGGGCGGGCGACGTCAAGCGGTTACAGAGCCCCGGGAAGCCGTGATACCGGGGCCTCGGTGTCTGACATGCATCTCAATGCGGCGCTGCGAGACACCCTATCTCCTGGAGAGTCTATTAGCTGTGCTTAATTAAACAAATGTGATTAGACCGATCCAAACTCACACGACTGAATCCCCAGTAAGGAGTCAGCCATGAGACGGGGCTGCAGAGGGGAGGTAGCGTCACGCACGGCTAGGCTTTATTAATAGCGCCTATTACACACTAATGCACAACCCAGCGAGCTGCGGAGCTTGTGTGTGGATAATACGTCTGTTTGCGAACGGTCGGCGATGTTTCAGGGGCGTTCCTAAAGTTTTGTTAATTACGGTTTAGTGTCGACTGTCAGACAAAATAAAGCTCGGGCTGCGGGGGAAAGCTGATAACTAATAACAGATTGATTACTGGTAATTTTGTGCAAGACAGGTGGGCGGGTTTTAGTTACGGGCTGTCAATCAGAGCAAGAGGGAAATTCTCACCAACTTGTAATAAATGAATCATCAAGGGAGACTCAAGTGACTCTGCGTGCTAATAATTTAAGGGGAATTTAACTGTGACTCATTTCAACTCACCATGTGAACCATTTATGTCAAAAAAAACAACTACTACTCAATACTACTAGTATCAGAGAGATAAGGAAGTTTGAACTTTCTGTTCCCTGTGCATGTCCTCAGTCTGCTCTCATTACGCTCAGCCAAACGAGACATCCAGGGCATCGCTGCTTCAAACAACGGTCTGTCTGTCTGGGCAAATTGAGGCTCTGTAGGTACCATGGCCCTGATATGTTACGGGGTCGTCGGTAAGTCAAACTAACGAGGCCTCCGATAGTTTCCTCAAAAGTTAAGAGAGTTTAAATGACCCGTCCTGACTTCTCTCTTTTAAAACAGTCCAGTCGTATCATACTCTACAGATGCACCTGATATATCAGTTTGTTGATATATTGGTCATTGATATTGACCTTTTATTAAATATTAGGTATTGGCCAGTCCAGGTCACCCACCTCCGATGTGATGGCGGTTCCTCCCTGACCACAGATACATAAAAACAATATATTCTCATTTTATTTATTCATGTAATTCTTTGTGTTTTTTGTAAATTAATTCTTTAAATTTAAATGTAAATGTAGTTTATCCCCTACCACTGACTAGATGCTGTGGGTCACCCTGCCTCATAGAGCTGCCCATCTTAAAAGAGTTTCATCACTATGAAACACTGAATACTGAAAATATGGCCTTCAAAATAAAATACCGGTTGAAGCCTGATGCCTGGGCCTTCGCTGGTAAAGATAGAGATGTTACTACCCTGCTACCGTGGCAATTCCCACTTCATTCTGTTTCTATTTGTGTATCTACTGAAAAAAAAAAATCATGTATATCAATACATGAAAAAAACTAAACGAAACGGTGACGTCTCGAACGCAACAAGACAAGAAGGAAGGAGGGACTGATGTATTTACGCTATTTTGTTTTGTGGCAGAACCACGTCAAGGTATCCCACGTAATTATATAGGCCTGGTATGCATGATGTAACCATGGCAACGTCTATAGGAGCCAGGGCACACCTGTGTTGAGGCCAATCAGGAGTGAGAGGTATATGTATGTGTGTGTGTGTGTGTGTGTGTGTGTGTGTGTGTGTGTGGGTGGGTGGTGGGGGGGGGGGCTGAACAACTTTGTGAAGACGATTGAAGTTCAAGCTTCATTGGAGGCATCAAAACAGCGAAGCGCAGCATTAAGACTGATTCAATTAAGGTTTCGTCCGAGTGAGAGTTACATTAAAGCACATCAGTGTTAAACTATGTTGGGATGTTGATGTCAGGTGTGTAATTACCGTAAAGTTTATTAAATTACATGATTCACGTGTGTCAGCGGCTACGCAGTCACGGACCAAGTACACACCATCACATGGCTTCCTGAGGCAACATGTTGTGGTGTTACGCAGTTTGAAGAGAGAAACTTCAACAGCTCACTATAAAAAATGTTTGGTCTTTTTTTTTAATTAATAAATAATAATTTAATAATAAATCAATATATTGAAATGTATTTAGACGTTCAGACGTTATTAATTTGAATCATGAAGAAGAAGAACTGAGTTTAAAGATTCCACCTGTGACATTTAACGTTGAAATATTAGGAAACTCATTCGTATTTTTCCCAGCATGCACTGCATTTGATATTACTTTTGGGGAAACCATTTCTCCCAGTTGTTTCGATGAACTTGGAACGTAGAGACCGGCTGTATTTCCCTTATAAGTGAGCTGTATGGATTCAGACCTGCCAGGCCCTTGAGTTCTGGTGCTGCCGTCAGAACCGGGATCTTTAAACCTCTTGTACACGTTTACCTTTCAGCTCCCGTTGTGATCCCACTGGACCCGGTGGAAGCCCGGCTATACTAACTGTGTTGTAATGTCTGTCACTGTACAAGGTTAAAGGATGTCATGTACGGATATTTTTGTTAACACATTGCTTTTTTCTTTTACTAAAAAATATTGTCAACTGTGCCTGAATCTGGAGTCCAGTCTAACTATTCCACTATTGCAACAGTTTTTTAGTCTGGTGTTGCAGCTCTGAAGAGAACGTGCCGTCACAGTGAGTTTGACTGGATAAGGTATAACAAACACATAACAAATCCCAGCGTGTGAAAGTGCAGAAACATCGTCAACTTCCTTTATGAGCAGATCAAAACAACATAATAAATGTCTGAGTCAAGGAGAGACCTGAGCTGACCCCGCTGAGGTCAAACACACCTGACCTCCTCCAGGTGACTGTTCACACGTCGAAGCGTCGTCTTTATTTTTTGCAGCGTGCGGGGGGAAGTGTCACCGGATCATCCATCAGCTTGCCGACGTCTCCATATGCGGCTACGCTTCGCTTCACTTTTAACAATCACTCATATAGCAAACCGCTAATCCAGCTCACACTCCCAAGTTGCCTTTGACAGCAGCTTAGCCACCCTGCCATAGAGCGCAACACAGCGGGTGTGGAGAAGCCCTCGGGGGTGAGATACCCGCCCCCCCCCCTCCCGGTTGCCCCTGGTGACAGTGACAGAAGCCTGTAATTGCCACCTCGTCAGACGGCTTCATTAAGATGAGTATTGTCTGCGCAGCTGAACGACGGCGGATCGGGAAGAGAGGAGCGCGAGGCAGAGGAGAGCCCACAATGCAATTACCGCATCGCTGTGACAGGTGGGGCCTCCAAACCTCGGCGTCTACGGGGCCCCGGTGCATGTTGGGGAGCGGCGGCGGCGGACTCGCATCATTTTTCAACCCCCCTCCCCACCCCCCCGTCATTAGTTGGTAATGATTGGATTATTTTGCAGATGAATCGCGGTGTATGTCTTGCTCACAAACACTTCCTGGCCGTATTAATCAAAAGCATCAAAGCAGAGCCGTCAGAGTGAGTTAAGAAAACAACACGTCTAGATTAGAGATCACAGCGATCCTTCATCAACGGGCTTTTAACCCCTTGGCTTGTGTGAGTGTAGCATCTCGTTTGGATGACTTTGACACCGTGACAGTGAACCCAGGCTAATGATGTTGGAAGGCTCATACAGAGAGAGATGAGGCAATAGAGACAAACAAACAGAAAATATTAAAATGTGTGTGTGTCCAAACCGAGACATATGAGGAGTTTGGCCTTGTGTCGTCAGAGCAGAGATACCTGAGAGAGCATGCAGCTTGGTGTTGCTCTACTTGGATCTGCAACTTGCATGTCTGATAAAACGTGACATCATCATTGATGGTGCATGAATGTTTTGACGTCAGAGGAAAAATGCTTTTTATTTCAGGTGCATTCAAATCCCTACATATGAATTTATTTGAAACCCTTATTTCACCAGGCAATTTGGCAAAGCATTATGGGAATCTTCAGTCACCTCACGATTCGGTTTTGACCCAGAGGGCTTCGATTCGATTACAAAACGATGATCGATGCCTCTCAATTTCTGATTTCAATGGTTCATTTTTTCCCCATCAATTAACTGCAACCCTTTTATTTAAACCATTTTGTGAGACAAATGAACATAAACACTTCAAATTCCAGTCGTTTCGCGTTGAAGACAAATGAAAAAATTTGATCCCGCATTTTTAAAGTGTCAGTCCGTTGAGAATTTAGTTTTTAAAAATCGATAATTGATTCGCAGAATCGTTCAAGAGAGAATCGCGATGCGTCTAAGACTCGTTCCCCCCCCCCCTAAGAAGCATCCTGGTTTCTGCTGTGAGGAAGGGTGACGTGTGAAGGCGGTGAGCTAACTCTCCTCCCCATCAGTCCACCCCCAGCAAAACACATTCCTTTCATCCGGTGAAATTCCGCATGACTGAAATTGCCCTCGGTGGAAACATATCATAGCCATCCACGGCTCTCGGATGGCTCTCATTGGGCGGCTCGGCCTATGCCAGGCGCCTGGGTTGGCCGAGAGCCCCCCAGGGAGGCCGGGGCTTATGTCTCCATGGGCCAGTAAGCCCAGAGGCCCCGTAGCCCTGGGAAACGTTGCAAATCAGGGGAGCACCTTGGCAGTGGCGGGCCCCTCGCCTTAGGACTGTCATCGCTGAAACGAGGCTGGCGGTGGCCAACTGTGCAGCGACGGGGTCTGGGGTGTTGGGGAAGCGTGTCTGTAGGTTCATCTGGATTGGCGTCGATAAGGATGTGCGCTCTTCGTCCTCTGCCTATCACCGCCGTGCACAGGGTAGGAGCCGAGTGTGATGCTTTCTATGTTCCTGTGTGTGTGTGTGTGTGTGTGTGTGTGTGCAGCGGTGGCACAATGATGAGGGACTGGCAGGCCGTCTCCAGAATGCCAGCAGTGACTGATGCCACACCAGACATTCCTTTCATAGGAAGCGGCGGCGGTGGCGTGGTCAGCGCCATGCCAGCTCCCAGAGGCCCCGCAGGACGCCACCGCCACTCCTCCTGCTGTACGCAAAGACCACAGCAGCGATGGCACGAGCATCTAACGGACCCGTGGAACTATGGGAACGAGAAAAGGAACAAAGTAGGACGATGTTTGGTATCAACTTTACCGATTTTCTACAGATTTGTTGTTTTTTTTGTTTATTATTTTTGTTTATCAGCGTTGACATGAATTGAATCAAACTGTAATGTTATATTACATGAGGGCTGTAAGGATTTGATCTGATCTGTGATGTTCAACACAGTCCAGGACTTACTTTGTGATGAAGTTTTGTAATTTACTTTTTTGCTGTACCCACTTTCCCTCAACCTCGTCTACTTCTACTTCAGTTAGTAATTTCCTACATTTCCCAGAATGCATTGCATCCCTTACTCAAAACATAATGTGTCTTGTGGCTGCATTGCTCTGTAGTCAGTTGAAGCTACCGTTGGTTCCTCTCCTCCGAATGGATTTCTCCTGTATGATTGTTGATCGTCGGTCTAGAAAGAAGCTCTTGCTCTTTGATTCTGATTGGCTGACACCAAAACCTGATGTGACGTTGATGTTTTAGATCACTGCTCATTTTTCTGCTATTAAACTCCTCTTGTATCTGCACTGGAAATATCTTGACATATTGAAATATCTCGATATCTAACGTCACATCATCTAGGTTTGGCCAGTTATTGACAGGAATAAAAAAATACAACAAAATGGATCCAGAAACAGGAACATCACCACCAGCTGGTTCAGTGTAACGGTGTTAAAGGTGTTTTATGGTGGATTTTTCCTTTTATAAATCATCTATTTGCTGAGTGATTCAAATAAAAAATAAACCCCCAGTGTGATCTGTCTGATCTAGCCTCCCTGTCAGACGTACCACTCAGTATCGTATTATTCCAGAGGTTAGGGGGTATTCAATCGCCAGAGCCCCTCGTGCTCCGCCGGGGCTTAAGTGATGACACAGAGTGATTATACCTCCGTTAAATACCCGGTGTAATGAGCCAATTAGCCCTATTGACACCGGCGCTGTCTCGGAGGTGGAGCAGGTACCACGTACACGCTCCTTAATCAGAACCGATAACACCATTTAGCCTTCAGGCGCTAATCCCGACTCCCGGGCCGTCCACCGTGATTCCTCCACGCTCACTCGCAGAAACTTGACTCATTTTCAATTTGACTCTTCCTGCACGGTTGTAACCGTTATGACTGATGGGTTTTCATATGATTTTCTGCAAAGTGTGTGTGTGTGTTTGCCTGTTCCGTTCCTCTTCTTCTGTATTAACCACAACCTCCAGAAACACGTATTTATCATTAAAGGTAAGGGTGTTTTTTTTTTTTTAAGACTTTTTTAAAGCAAGTCTCGCTGGCATGATCTTGCTTTTCGACGGTCTAGCAAAAACGAAACCGAAAGCGGTGACAGCGACTTCAGGTAAATTTAGGGTGTTTCATTAAAAACACTCGCCACAACAAAGAAGATGAAAGCGAAGGTTTTACGCCACGGGGCACGGGTTGAGTCAAATGGTGTGAATGCGTTGATATTTGAATTACTGTAAAAATTGGGCCTCGCACCCACTCTTAACCGTGAGAACGTCTCAGCATGAGCATATGAAACCCTTTTTTTTCTTCTTTTTTTTTCTTTTAAATTGTTAGAAAATGAAGAAAGATTAAGGAAAAAAAAAAAAAACCCCGACAGTTTTACACTTGACCAGATGCGCTACCGTTTCCCCGCCTGAAATACGAGCCTCTTACAAAAACCTCACCTCAACGTGAAAAAGACTTGAATGTCATATTCAAGGAAACGTGATGGTACAGCTTCATATTGTGTGTGGCATCAAACAGACAGGAAGCGCACGCCGAGCTCTCGTCAGAATATAGTGACGATCTCACTCTGAGGTCGAAGGAAGTGGAAAACAAAACGGATTAACAGAAGTGGTGGTCGCGTCTGCATCTCTTCTCTTCTCAGAAATATAGAACCAAAAATCAAGGTCAGTTCCTCCGAGGCCCTTTGAAAAAGCAGGATCACACACACACACACAGCCGCACATGCTAATGCACGTTTCTACATGCGCATGCCTGCACACACACACTAAGCTGAGCATGCATGCTTATTTACAGACACACACACACCCTAAGCCCGCAATTCCCACTACATACACTACATACACACACACCTACTTTCACACACACACATGCATACTAATGTAAGCGCCCTTGCTTGCACACACACACACACACACACACACACACACACACACACACCGAGCCCACAATTCCCACTCCCCCCTAATCAAACTGTACACTTGCACACAATGAAGCGCTCGCACACACACCAACATGAGCATGCTTACACACACACACACACATGTACATACACACAAACACACGTGTGCTCGCACATGCATGCACATTCCCACACACACACACACACAAACACACACACACACACACACCCCACAATTCCCACTACCTCCCAATCAAACGGTACACACATACACATCTACACACTCATGCACACTGTATGTGCATGCACACAAACATGCACACACACACACACACACACACACACACACACACACACACACACTCCAAGCCCACTACCTAATCACCCCATACAGTCACACACATCTACATACACACACACACACACACACAGCAACACAAGTCTCTGAACATACAGGGCTGCTACCTCTAAAATCACGCTGAACCTCGCCGGTCCCGAGCGGTTCCTCTGTAAATCTGGTGGACAGATGGTGAAAGAGTGAGGCGGTAGAATCTCATCACCAAAGCAGAACCACGGAGCGGTATAGACTGCCGTGAATCTGTTATCCGCCGCCGTTCCCACCGGGCCCACAGAAGTGACTACCGGGCCACGTCTGCCTGCTTCCCCAAGTGGCCACCGGGGAGGGCCAATTAGCGGTTCCCATGGATAGACGCCGCGGCCCTAATAAGAGACGGAGGGAGAAGGAGAATCAATTAAACCTGCGCTGACCCTCAGAAACAACACAGCAGGATGAGTCTCCACGCAACCTTTGAAATGAGACGGCAGAGATGACTGCGTTTTACAGCCAGAACCAAATTCAGCTCGGGGGGAAAGGAGAGCTGTGGAGTCGTAGGTTCATCCAGCCCGGCCTCGTGAAATGTGGTGAAACGAGCACGACGTCTCAAAACGTAAATAACGAAACCTGAGAGACGATGGAGGAGACACGGTTAGAGAGTAGTTTGACGTTGAAATAGCGCGGTGGAAAGTACGAGGCCAGGTTTTTCTTATTTAGCCAAAACCGGGACTGCAACCTTTTGGGCAATCGTCCCGTTGGTCAACTTTCTGTTTATGTGATCAGAGAAAAAAAAAAAAAACTCTGGATTACTAAAAGGTTTTCTCACATTAAATAATGCTAGTTAGCTTAGGGGCCCTTAACATACTGCATGCTAACATGCTAGCATGTAGCATAGCACAGGAACAGGGACGTCTGCCAGAGACACCAGAGAAGGTTTTGGTGGCTCTCTGATGACCACAGAGCCAATTTACTCAAAAAGTCACTAACCTAAACTTACCTTTAACCCTAATGTTAACGCTAGCCTTAACTGAAGTTGTTTTACTTGCCTAAATCTAACCACTAGCTTTAGCCTTTTCACGTGAAAATGGCGTGTCAATTTAGGAGGAACGTAATGTGCATTTCAGAGTTCAGGCTGATTTCACGACATTTTTGAGACTGTGTTGGTTTATCGGCTCGTCTTTATGGTGGAGATATCACCGGTGAGCAGGCGATGCTGGAGATATCGTTCAGCTTCACATGCTTTCACACATTGTTGGCGGTCCTCTAGTTTATCTGCTCCAGACGGGGCTGCAAAACAAAACTCTCGGACAATGTTTTTAGAGGGAAGTTTGCGTGTGAGAACATGTTCCAGGAAAGGTTTTTGTATATAAAAAAAAAAAGGAGAAAGCAGGAGAAAACATGTAGAGATATGCAATGCATTGTGGGTAGCTTCCTCTCATTTATGTTTGGGGAGCAGTCAAAGATGTGGAGTGTACCAGAGAAACAGCAGAGGCACCTCAGGAGGGACGGCAGGATAATGAAAAGTTTGATTATCTGAGTTGCACTCTGTTTTAGACAATAATTCATACAAGAAATTAAATTCTGGATACAGTTCTCTTAATTTGACTTTAATTAAACAATACTCTATAAATGGTGCTTTCAATGACCAAATGTTCCCACGTAGCAAAGCGGAGGGTCCCCAGCCATTAAGACTGATAGAAAGTTGGTCCCGGGGGGCCGCGCTGGAATCTGATTTGCAGGAATGACAGCTGATGACTTCAAAAAGTTAATTAACTTTTAAATTAGGGCTGCAGACTGACGTTGCAGCTCGGCGGCTGTTTAGGGAGGAACAGACTTGTGTAATAGATTGATGCACTTTAGTGTCTTTGAGCACTTGAATAATGGTTTGTAATGTGAGCACGAGGCATCAAAGTGATTGTACGGGTATTTATTTAATTTTTTTTTACTAGACAGTTGCTGGGTGATTTGGTTGGCGTTGGTCTCAGGGGTGACAGCTACATTTTGTTGATATATATAGAGGAATTTGTGGGGTCAAAGGTGGAAGTAACATATTACTTTTACTCCTGTTACTGTAATTGAGTTTTGTGTACTTGTATTTTTTGAGTATTTTTTTCAAATCAGTGATTTTACTTTTTCTTAAGCACGATTTGACTGAAATATTGTATTTTGCTGCATTTTAAATTGCAGGCTCTTCATCAGCCTCACAAACTGGCCAGTCGTAATTCTTCTGAATGAATCGTGTTGATTCATGTTTTATTTTGTTCAAGACATTTTTTTTTTTTCAATCTAAAGAACTATTTTTTTGCGTTGTCTGGAGAGAATAAATTCAACACCGTTCTCTTTTGTAAAAAAAATGTCTCAGTAAGTTTGAGTGGCTACTTTTTACATTGACTCAACTAGATTTGTACATTAGTAATTTTAGTTCTACTGATGTGAAATTTCAGAACAGTAAAAGGATGTTATGGGACTCTTTCCAACCCTGATTTTGGTCACGTTTACTACCACGGGTGTAACATTGATTAGAAAATAATATCTCCTGTTAGTTTTGAAGTATCCTCGTCACTGAGCTTCAGCAGTAATCACTGCGTTAGTAGAAGACGTCATTCCTCCTCTCAGTTCATCACATTAACATTTAAACACATTCCCCTGTAGAGGAGCGACGGCCCCCCGTACCCCCGACGAGTGGATCCGCCGCGATATTAGATCA
Source organism: Hoplostethus atlanticus (assembly GCA_034670405.1). NCBI lineage: Eukaryota > Metazoa > Chordata > Actinopteri > Trachichthyiformes > Trachichthyidae > Hoplostethus > Hoplostethus atlanticus. The sequence goes on from JAXDDX010000096.1 coordinate 1,001,787, forward strand.
AATATCCTCGCCGTTTGTTTACAGGCTCTCTCTCTTGAATGCAGTGTTTTCAATTAGAGCTGATTCTTCATTCTGGGCTAATATTAAGGCAGCGCCGGGCTCTAATTGAGGTGGCTGGGTGGCTGCGTGGCCGTGTGCAGTGACGTGGGGACAATGTGCTAGCGCGGCGCTACTCATTAGCCCGACAGCGCCATACACCTGGGGTTCATTCAGAGCACGGGTCAGAGGGCACGGGAATTTGTAGGATAATTATTGACAAGCAGATGTTATAAAATCATTTATGGTAATGCAATCATAATAAATGGCTTTGTGTCGCCGGGCAGACGAGCGGAGGGGGGAGAAAGTTGACGCGAGAGGGAGAGCAAGGAGGGAAATTTATACAAAGCTGTTGGAGTGATTGCACTAAAGGCTATGTAGATGATAGAGTAATGTATGGAGTAAACACATGTGAGCACCTGCGTGTGACGTGCACGCTCACACACACACACACACACACATTCATTGTTGCTGAATTGTGGCTAACGCCTCTTTTATACTTCTGCTGAGTTGTTGACTGTAAATTCTGCAAAATGAAAAGCTGAAGAAGAATTACCGTCCATGTAGCGTCTTCACAGTCAGTTTCACTTCCATTCTCTATAGGAGAGCGCTGTGATGCTCTGCAGCACATGGAGGGTTCTTCCTCAGGTCCCACTTAGCGCTGTTATTTTGCTGTGTCTAATTGTATGTGTCTGTGTCTAAAAGTACAGCTAGTCTAGCTGCTTTTGATGGTAACGCCGCCATTCGATTATAAAAATAACCTCCATCCCCAACGTCAGGAGGCTCCTCACAAATAAAATATTAGGAACTAAAAGGGGGAAAAAGCTAGGTGTCTTTACATTTATTGTCATTTACCATAAGACACCCTATCTGTCTCTCGAAATGTGTCAGGAATTACTGCCAATTCCAAAAACATGCATTAGCCCCCTCCTTAGGTGCAATAGTTCTTTTTACAGCAGGCAAATATCGCAGCGAAACACGGCTGTGCGAGGCAGCTAACCTGGCAGCTGGCGGAGAATAACCCTGCGCAGGAAGAAAGCAACCATGTTATCATGCACACACATGTGGCCTGGGTAAAGATTAAGCCGTATTCATCCCTGGCTGCTTCTCCCTCTCCTGCCTCAGTCCATCACAAGATATGGCAGCCGTTCAGCCCAGGAAGCCAGGAGAGGTGCCACGGATTTCACGGCGTTCCCAAATCAGGCCGTCTGGAGACGCCGGCGAGGTACTCTGCAGCGTCGCAACTCGCCTCGGCTTTCCCAGAGATCATAAGCTCCGTTCCTGCGCCGGGGGTTTGGAATTTTTGTCGGATGGGAGCATCAATTCTAACAGAGACAACCCCCACACACACACACACACTGTAACCACACACACACACACACACACACACACATACCCTCAATACAATCCCCTGTTGTGTGCATGGAATTGGAAATCATCTGCTGATTCATGCTTTCTGTTTCTATTGTTCGGGAGCGTGTTAATATTTGCTGGGAGTTTTTTTTTCGGGGGGCCGTGGATTTACTTGAATGAAAGAAAGAGCGGAAGAAAGAAAATGATCATTTAGCATGGAGAAGTGAGGGATCATTGCATGTCCCTGCTGACGCGAACATCATCGCTGAATGGGGCTGCAGGCTCAGAGTTGCACTGTTGGCCTTGACTTAGGAGAGAGGCTTACACCCCTAGAGCTACTTAGGGGCCTCTCGCCACTAAGCCGCTAATAATTCCTGCAGTTCGACTTAAAAAAGGGGAAACACAAAAGGAGAAACAAAGTCATGAAAGCCGTGCGCGCTAATACATCAGGCCACGGTAACAATGAAGTTGAGGCTTTCACGAAGACAAAGGTGTCGCTGCTGGGTTCAAAACAACACCCGTCAATAATAATTAAACAAATAATAATTAAAGTAATAACTAGATGTGTGTGACTCGATTTTGTTGTGCAGCAAAAAAGGAAAAAACATCAACAAGCAGCTGTGATGAAGAGATGTTGACTCCAATCCTGCTCGACAAAATTCAGAAACCATTTTTATCATAGTTTTTTTTTTTACTTCAATGTAATTTAGCGCTTTGACGTTCTCCAAGTCTCAGTCAGGTAGTGAAAATCTCACAGTGATATTGTCAAACACAAAAGGCCAAGTTCATAAAACGATAGAGACGTTTCAAATCGGCACGGTAGGAATAAGACGTAGTTTTAAAAAGGAGAATACCGACGGCACGAGTCCACGAGACACTTTGCTCATTTACACCTGCTATTAAACGGTAAAAATATCTTTCACTTTTGACATTGAAAACACATTTTTTTCTTGAGGGCTTTGTCACAAGGAATATTAAGAAGAAGCTTTCATGACAAATTGGATTGTTTTTTTTCACAATAACCACAGGTTGCTAAAGGGACAAAAAAACGTCACCGAGGTGTAAATTTATCGTCGAACTCCCAACAGAACGGGATAAACTTTTTTAATGGCATCGTTGGAAAAGACATGCTCGGCGCGTCGCCTTGAGATAGCGATGCCAAGAGGAGCCAGGTAATCACGGCGGAGCATCCGGGCGTGAGCGATTAGCCGACCCGTCTGAATGTTCAAGGTGACGCCGAGCCGTTTTGTGTTGTGCTGTCTACATCCTCGCTCCGCCACACACGGTGGGCCCGGTTGTGCCGCGGTGATGATTCCAAAGTGGTTTCCCTGTGTCAGTGATTTTTTATTTTTGAAAAAGCCAGCGGTGCAGCGTATTAGTCTTAATTTATGTTTATCATCCCACGTTCCCCCGACTGACTCCGACAAACCGTTTAGCGCTGCGAGCCGCCGCGTACGGCCTCTTTAATAGCGATTCTGCATGGAGGAGCACTTTAAAGACTTTAAATCATTTCTTTGGACAAACACTAATGAATTATGTCACCATAAGTGCAATTCAAAAGTGCATGGGAGCCGGCGGTAATTATCGGGAGACCGGAGATTTGAATTAGCGGGGAGGGCCGGGGAGAACGCTCCTTCAGGGTGGAACTAACAGGATTCGGAGGGAGGGTGGTGGCGGGACGTGTCAGTCATTCGATCTCGTATCGGAGAGAGAGTCGCTGGACGAGACGAGTTGCTGTCAGCATGCAGCCTTCAATAAAACGAGACGCTAACAAAATGATCAGAAGATCAAAACAAAGTGTGGAACTTGCCTATTTGTCATCAATTATTTGTCTGAGCTCTTGTTTATTTGATTTTCTTATTTGTCTCATCTGTTTAATTAAAAAGTAGGTTGCTAACTTATTGCACTCTTACCTTAACACTAGTTCTGCTCTTAGTTGCTTGTTTAGGAAGGAAATGCACTTACGATTTCTGGTGACTAGTAGTTCTCTACCTAACTATGTTAAATGCACTTATTAAGTCGCTTTGGATAAAAGCGTCTGCTAAATGACTGGAATGTAATGTAATGTAATGTAATGGTCGACGACGCTTTACAGAAAAAAAACACGCAGCGTTTTGGAAATTGTTTTTGCTCGTTGGAAAAAGTGTTTCAAGACCGTTGACGATGATGAATCCATCTCGGGGTGAACAACAGTCTCAGCGTACTTGTGTGTGTGTGTTGCTACATGTCATCTCTTAATAATACATCACCCGTCCTCACTCAGTCACAAACAGACATAACCTATTGGATTTACCTGTAAATGCAAGACGTTGTTAATGAGTAATTCTGTGTTGTTGCAGGGGGGATACAGAGATATCTGTCCTGATTTTAAGCGTGTTCATCCTCCCCTGACTGGCTGGAAATAGTAACAGAAATAAAATCACTCTGCAGCTATGGAGTCAGTGGGACTAGGCATGATTTTTGCCCCCTTGCATTAAATTCTTATAATTTCATCTAATTTCTGTTATATAATTACTGAGATTTTATTAAGTGTTAGTTTTTGGAGCCAGCGCCGGGTCCTCTTCTCACCACACAGTGTGTATTTCTGCCTCGGTCCATTATGAATGTCCTGAAATCAGAATATTTATTCCAGTAAAAATATCCACATTGAAAATCATTAAAACATGGCAACGGGATGTGGGGCTTTTCACAAAAAAACAGCTGAAATATGGCATGTGAGAAATGTGCAAGGTGGCCGTCTTACAGAAGGTGTAGAGGTGGGATAAATTTAATTAGAGCTTCAAATATTCATTTGGCAAATATATCAAGGTTGGAAACACCGGCCCAGAAATGGCAAGCCGGGCTGGCAGGCGCTCACAATAGCGGATGGCAAATGACAGTAATCCATGAAAAGAGACCAGACATTTATAGAATTTATAGAGAAGGACTCGCCATCCCGGATCTCTGATGTTTGTGGGATTTTTTCACCGGCGTATTAAAATGTAGAAAAAAATACATGTAATGATCCCAACCTTGTTTTTCTACTACTTTGGTTATTACATTTCTAAATTAATTATTGAGCAACAAAAAAAAGGTTAATTTATAAGCCAACATTTAGTAAAAACAGGTTTGTAATTCAAACCTTCTGTAAAATAAACCGTCTTTAACGCGGCGCCTCTGTTGTTCTCCGGGCCTCAAACGGTCACTCGACGCAGACGCTGTAACCAGGAAACTCGACACACACGAGCCTCGCTGTGCTCTGATCTCACCCCGGCGCCGTCTCGCCTCCAGCTGTGCACGGCTGTAGCAGCAGCAGCAGCCAGCAGCCAGCCAGCTCAGGCACAGGTGAATGTGCGCCGGGGCACTTCCTCTTCCTGTGACAGCGAGCAAAGGCGGCCTACTTTTTTTTTTCACCGTTATCACGCCTGGCCCTGCGCGGCGTTGATGTAATCAGCAGGTGGGGGGTTGGGCGTTGTGTGGGGGGGGGCGGGGGTGGTGGTGGAGGGGGGGTACAGAGCCGAGCGCTTGCCTTCCCGAGTCTGGAACCGGAGGAGGGAGGGGGGTGGGTGGTAAGAGGTTCTCCGAAGACCACACAGCAGTCACCGAGAACCCCAGCCCTGTGCCAAACCCCCCCCCCCCTACCTCCGACAACCAGATTAGAGTAGACTGCACCTCACCCGCCTCACCTCCACCTCCACCGGGTACCTCCACCATCGGAGCCACTCTCAGGATACCGGGGCTTCGGCTGGCACTCGGGTGTCTGAATGATTTCTTTTTTTGGAGCTAATAACAAACGGGTGCAGAACCGTCAAGACAAATGTGCAAACCGCCACTGACCTACATTGCCAAAACCACAAGCCCCTGCAGTTCAACTCTTCTCTGCATGCCTACATCATATTAAAACACACAGCAGCAGAACCAGCCTGCTACATGTTCTTATATATAAAGGTCCATGTTGCTGTTCTCTACACCCAGGTAGGTCTTTCCTGGGAAAACTCCTCTGGAGACAGGAAGTGATGCGTTTTACGTTTGCGGTTAATTTGGAATCAACAGAAGAAGAACTGGGTAGTTAGCATGAGCAGCGATAGCCACCGTGGCTGAACAGACAGAGAAAAGAGCGCCACCTACAGGAACTCAAACTCCATCAACAGGAAAATCCAAGGAGAAAGACGTCACAGTACTGGACACACTGTTTGATTGACAGGTGATCTCTGGGAGGAGCAGTGAGGAACACTACAGTGAAGGACACCACAGTGAGGAACACCACAGTGAAGAACACCACAGTGAGGAACACCACAGTGAGGAACACTACAGTGAAGAACACCACAGTAAGGAACACCACAGTGAGGAACACCACAGTGAGGAACACCACAGTGAAGAACACCACAGTGAAGAACACCACAGTGAGGAACACCACAGTGAGGAACACCACAGTGAAGAACACCACAGTGAGGAACACCACAGTGAGGAACACTACAGTGAGGAACACCACAGTGAGGAACATCACAGTGAAGAACACCACAGTGAAGAACACCACAGTGAGGAACACCACAGTGAAGGACACCACAGTGAGGGACACCACAGTGAGGAACACCACAGTGAGGAACATCACAGTGAAGAACACCACAGTGAGGAACACCACAGTGAGGAACACCACAGTGAGGAACACCACAGTGAGGAACACTACAGTGAAGGACACCACAGTGAGGAACACCACAGTGAGGAACACCACAGTGAGGAACACTACAGTGAGGAACACCACAGTGAGGAACACTACAGTGAAGGACACCACAGTGAAGAACACCACAGTGAGGAACACCACAGTGAGGAACACCACAGTGAGGAACACTACAGTGAAGGACACCACAGTGAGGAACACCACAGTGAGGAACACTACAGTGAGGAACACCACAGTGAAGAACACCACAGTGAGGAACACCACAGTGAGGAACACCACAGTGAAGAACACCACAGTGAAGAACACCACAGTGAGGAACACCACAGTGAAGAACACCACAGTGAGGAACACCACAGTGAGGAACACCACAGTGAAGAACACCACAGTGAGGAACACCACAGTGAAGAACACCACAGTGAAGAACACCACAGTGAGGAACACCACAGTGAGGAACACCACAGTACATGAGATGTCACTTAAAATTAAATTAAAAAAACAAGGATCTTGCAGACAAAATATTGATTTTAACTTCTTTCTCCGTTCTACTACGTCTGAGAAACAACTGAATGATTTTGTACAAGTGAGACCCAAATGAAAGCCAAAGGAAGGGAAGAGCGTCGCAGCCTCCATCCTCCATCCTCCATCCTCCATCCTCCATCCTCCATCCTCCATCCTCCATCCTCAGACTGATCCCCGTTCCTGCACTGGGAGCGGTCCATGTGGAGGTATGGGAGATCCTGGCGAGAGGAAGGGGGGCAAGTAGAGATGGTGGGGTACTAATCAGCCAGTGCGGGGTGGGAGGAAAGGAGGGAGGGCTGGCTGGCTGGCTGGATGCATGGAGGAGGAGGTAACGGGAGGGGATGAGGTTTTTTATTTTTTTTTGATAAAGCCTGATCTGTGCCACAGGGCATTTATGGCTGGTGGGGAGGCAGGGGATGGGGATAGGGGGAGACGGGTGGGAGGAGGCATTGTCTGCTGTGTCCGTGCGTTATAGGATTGAGCTCAAGTTTCCTTTGTGTTGCCATTTTGTTGAGGGATTATGTTCTTTGAGAGAGTTGTGCAAGCAGGCAGGCACACAGAGTGGAGGCGGAGAGAGAGGAGGGGGGGGGTGAGGGTGGAGGGGGGAGAGGGGAGGGGGGGAGGGGGGGAGGAGGATGTCTTTGTTCAGAGCGTTGATCATGAACAAGACAGATAGCAGAGTGTGTGTGTGCATGAGTGAGTGTGTGCATATGTAGCTGTGTGTGAGGATGCATGGTTTTATTTGTGTGTGTGTGTGTGTGTGTGTGTGTGTGTGTGTGTGTGTGTGTCAGGGAGTGAGAGAGAGAGATAGAGTAAGAGAGAGAGAGAGAGAGCAAAGCAAGATGTCAGGACATGTAACCAGCCATGTAACAATTTAAAATCAATTTGCCTCCCAAGAAGGAAGAGAGAGAGAGAGAGAGAGAGAGAGAGAGAGAGAGAGAGAGAGAGAGAGAGAGAGACATCTCCCCAGCAGCATCACAGGACTTCATCCTATCTAAATAGATATCAGTTACATAATCCCTGTTCTCCGCTCAGCCGCCGACCGGCACCGGAGAGTCGGTGTGGTGGTCCCCCTGCGTAACGCTGTGTGATGGCTGGTGACATTTCTGGTGTCATTGATCAAATAGGGCACAGTTATAAAGAAGAGCCTCTGACTGCAGCAAGGAGAGGTGGAGGTGGAGGAGGAGGAGGAGGAGGTGGAGGTGGAGGAGGAGGAGGAAGAGGAGGAGGGGGGCGGGGTCTAATAATTCATCTCATATGAACTGTGTCATATGAAATGTGGAGACAAGCAACAGTTTAGTTTGAAACCAACGAAAAGTCAAATCCAAAACAGTTTTCCTTCATGAGTCGAGAGGCGAGAGGCCCCGGTGACGCCGACTGAACTGAACCAGTCAGATCCAGTGAAGTAAGTAACTAGTAGTAGTAGCTGATAACCAGGAAGTTGTTCTGGTTTAACCCCTCCAGCCCCGCCGGGTCACCACGCCACATGGTCCCATAGGATCCATCCTATAGGATCGTCTGCCTGAAGTGCTCCTGAGTAACCGTAATTACACGTGACACCAATTACTCTGTTACTTTGTATTAAATTATAATGGGAAATTTCCACTGGAGAATTGGAGCCTAATTGCATCTTAATTTGCATAATTTTGCATATTAATCACATCTCAGATGAATAATAAATTTCAGCAGATTTTTTTTAAATTTATGCACAGATACAAAAACAAGTTGAGAAAAATAATTTGAGAGTGAAAAAAAAAAAAATCAGGAACTATTACTATTAGAGCGGTGATGCTGAAGTCACAGATCCCTCTGCTCTGACGAACTCAACGTAGAAAAAAAACAAAAAAACGCCAATGGACACGTGTGTTTTGGAATAGCCAGAAAAGTTTTCGGCTGGATTCTCTTCCCACTGCCGAGACGCCAAACACATTTCACCACGATGACTCAGATCACTCTCTGACTTCCTGTCTCTTCTCCGGTCAACACCTGGCCTCCTTGTGTTGGCTCCTGGCCAGCAGACACAACAACACAAGACCTGTAGCACACAAACAAAAACAACACATATTATTTTTAGGTTTTAAGGTGCTCTCCTTTCTTCACTTGAACATTTTGAACAAGTGTGAAGTTGGAATGAGGACCAACGGGTTAACGTGTCTATATTTCATTTGTTATAACGTGATATTTTTCAGAGGCACAGAGGGATAACCGGTCCATTCCACCTCCTGCTAAACTCCTGGTATCTAAAAGTCGTTACTCCATGGAGCGGCGTGGCGAGCAGAGCATCAAACTCAACGTCACTGATGGAGGTGAATCACTATTAATAAAACCGGTTCCACATTTAAACCTGAAGACAAGCAGCCTGTCTGCTGTCGGACGGCTGGCAGGCTGATGGCGGCTACTTCCCCGTCACGTCATCCCACATTATCCAGGAGCTCAGTTGTGGGCAACACTGAAAGGAGGAAACAGCCCGTCACACACACACACACACACACACACATCAAAAGCTTCCAGGCCGGTTCCACGACACATAATTAGATTTACATTCAAGGCTTTTAACTGACACCCTAATCCAGAGTGACTTACAATGAGGGCGGCAGGGTGACATTAAGGGGACCGGAGGAGGAGGTGACCCGGCAGGGAGACCAGACCTCCGTCAACAGGGTGGAGGTCTGGGTGGAGGTCTGGGTGGAGGTCTGGGTGGAGGTCTGGGTCTCATACTGTAGCTTTCTATCTTTATTTATTTATATCTTTTTTCTTTCTATCTTTCTTTCTACTTTCTTTCTTTCCTCTGAATGATAATAAATATAATAAAATGTATTATTTTCTATTGTACAGACAATTATGAACCCTAGTTTATTAATTCATAGCTCGCTTGCTTACTTTCTTTCTTTTTTCTTCTGATAGAGAAAATATAGATATATTTCTTCCTTTCCTTATTCTTCCGCTTCTTCCTTCTCTTTCTTTCTTTCTTTCTTTCTTTCTCTTTCTTTTGTTTCCTTCTTCTGATAAATGAAAATACAGATACTTTCTCTTTCTTCTGTCTTTCTTCTTTCATTGTTTGTTGTTTCTTTCTCTTTCTTCTTTCTTTCTTTCATTCTCTCTTTCTTTCTTTCTTTCTTTCTTTCTGTTTTTCTTTCATTCTTCCAGTAGGACAGAGGAGGCCTGGCCCGTCAGAGCTGAATCAGTGTTTTAATATTCTGCACCATTCAACCCGCAGATGTAAAAGCATTCTCAGCTGACACAGATAATTACTATGATACATCCCGGAAAGGTTTCCATGTCTGAGCGCAATTTCAATAACCAAAGTGCTGCGCTGCTAATTATTGATAAATAAAATTAGTTAGAGAACTTTAAGGGGCGGGCACGAGCGCAGGTGTCTCTTCCCTGCTTGTTTTCACGCGGCGGGATGTATTTTTTTTCCTCCACAACTCGAATACATTACAACCAAAAAGGGACATATCGCGCGCAGACAGAGCCGCTGCTGACCCGTAATCACCGACAGCAGCGGGGGTTTAATGATGTTTTGGTCCGCTGATCAAATTTCAGATTTTCACACAATGATTTTGGGCACCTGCGCAAAAAAAAAAATAGCTGCGGAAAACAAAGACTGGTTGGTAAAACTGTTGGCCCATGGAAAAGAAAAGGAGGGGGTGGCTGTCCGTGCACGCGCACATGCACGCACAGACACACACTTTCTGTTTTTAGTTGTGTGGTTTTTTTTGTGTTTTTTTTAGTCTTTGTAAACACACACACTTTCTTTCTTTATGTAAGCTCTCTGTTTCACTTTGTAACACACACACACACACACACACACACTTACTTTCTGGCTCTCTGGAAGTTCTCAATTTACATTACTCTCTCGTAAAACACACACACACACACACACACACACACACAGTTTTTATCCCTGAAGCTACAGTCTCCACAATTCCTATTAGAAAATCTACAGTGATTTAGACCAACAGACAGAAGTAATAATCTGATTTTTTGGGATACAGTGGAAGGCATCACGCACGTGGGACTGTTTCATATAAATGCTCTGCAGTCGGACGCAAACACACACACACATGCACGCACGCAGATCAACTGGCGTACATCCCCACAGTGGCCAAGAGGCAGATAAGTGGGTATTTAGCTCCCTCTACTGGAGCCTGTCGGTAATGCCCATATGCTGCCTTCAGGTGCTCCCCGTAACTTCGTCTTCCAAGCTCAGAAGACGTAAAAAGGGACTTCAAGTGCTTTTAATCGAAAATCATAACAAAACGGAGCCTGTAAGAAAGTATTTTGTGGTTGCGGTTTTATTTTAGCAATAAAGCGGCAGAGAGCTACGTGGTGCTGCAGTGGCAGAAGAAAAAGAGTCAAAAGAGCTAATTATTTACATAGGATGCCAAACAAAATCATAAATTCTTACACACCTTTCAGTATACTCAATTCTGATTGATCAATTACTGCATCCGGAGGTCTACTATTTCTGAATAACAAATCACTGTTTCACATCTAATCAATTTCATCAAATGAACTTGAGACACCAAGGTGCCAAAACAACATTATTCCTTGGTTACTGCAGACTACTTTTTTGGCGGAAGCTTGTAGTGAAGTCATTTAAAATCAATACTTTGTGTCAAATGATTAAAGCCTTTGGTAAGTAGCCGTGTAATAATCTTCTTCGCGCCAGGGTCTTGAGTCATCCTGTCATGGCTTATTTTGCGACGATGACCGTTTTTTATTACATAGCAAAATACATCACTTTTCTTAGCAATTGTTGAAGGGCCTCCATGCCCCGAGCCCCTGAACGTCCCATCTCGGCAACTCTGCTATCACAGAAAATTCCCACTTTCCCCAATCCGGGGTCCCACTTGGGTCGTTTATGCAAAATGTAATCCCGTTATTTCCGACAGCACGAGAAGGCATCACTTCTGTGTACCACAAGGATTATGGGTACAGCATCGGTTGAGTTGCCGGAATAAACTGCAACGGAGGCTGCTGCATCTCAGGCCCTCTGGAGAAGTTCACAATGCAAGGAGTGAAGCAGGTAACCCACTGACAGGGTGGAAAGAGTACTAAATAATAATAATAATAATAATAATAATTTATTGTTTATTTCTATAGCAATAAAAAGAGTTTGAGGAATGTTGAAGTGCTTTACAGTAAGACCCTAAAAACAAGATTGTTAAAATAATACGGAAATAAAGGTCCTTTGTAAGGCCTTGAATTCAGATGACTTAATCCGAGACACTTGAAGGACCTGCGTCGAGTCGTATCCATCAAAACAGGGAATGACTTCCTATCACTGGTACAGGTCAATAAAAGCGACCTTGCTGACCCCAGGAGTTGGTCCATGTCTCTGAGCTGAGGAGGAGGGACAGTGTCAAATGAGGTACCTAGTCACACACACACAAATGCAACAGGGGGTGCGTTCCAATAAAAGATCAACAGTCATGTCCTCTCTGACTCAGATGGTAGATTACGTTGAGAAGAAGTGTTAGTTTCTAACTGACAGCAGCTGGCCACCTCGATAGATGACGTTGAGATGGCTAGCTGCTGCATGAGGACGTGTCTGTTTTTTTTGGGGTACAAATATGGAAAAAAGCATGTTCACGTGCACAGTGCATAAGGAGTAATGCATGAGGGACGTGGCTGCAGCCATTATAAATGAAATATTGTATCTGCACTGATTTCTGGTATTGTATTTGTTGTAGGTATTTGCCTGACTTGATTTTTGTAGTATTTTTTTCACATTTTGTGAAGTGGTGAATGGACCGGTTGCTATCTCCTCCAAAGTATGCGCCTCGTGTTTTGGACGCTACCCAAGTCGAACGTCTCAATTTTTGCCGCGCCATGTGTTATGCCCCTGTGACCTTCTGGTGGATTGAGCAGTTTCACCAGGTTAACTAGCTGATGCTAATGACGTAGCTTGCAAGTTGACGTCAAAGTTTTGTGTTGCAGAGCCACGAGATTGACGTGACGCTCTTTGCACCCTTTGACCTCTTGCTCTCTCTGTTACTAGCGATGCTCACAGCTGCACTCCAGTCTGATCACAGCCTTGAAAACGCTCTACCTTAAAAACGATGGAGCTGCTCAGTGGCCCAGCAGACAGGAGTTGTAATGGTGTTTAACTGTATGAAGTAGGATGTTGCTGAAAAAGTGCATGTGAATCTTTCTGTGGATGAATAAAGGTCAAAACAAACCACGGCTACGGCTAACTCTTGGATGCTCTCCGGCTGCCGTCTTCATCCTTCCAGGTAGAAAGTGCTGCTTCATCATCATGAGGTTTTGGCTCCTGTCAGCACGTGAAGGTCAGAGGGCACCACAATCCTCAAGGTCACCTCCAACGAAGACGGTGGCCCACAGGAGAAAATAGTGACTGCTGTCTACCAGTAAGCACTGCACCTCGCTCAGTATGTCACCCATCACAGTCATGCAAATATTTAGTCAGTCAGTCAATTATATGTTGACAGAGGCTCAAAATATATATATATATATAACATATGGCATGTCTATTTCTGTAGGGTGGGTAAGAGAGCTGAGCAACAACTAATGGTGGCAAGTTAAATGTTTTTAAATCTGCACACAAGTTATGGCGTATAACATGTTTATAACTGTAAAGGGTAATTTTAGCAAGAGATGCATGTTGTGTGGGGGGGCGTGTAACATTTAATGCCTTCCTAGATAAATGGAAATGTTTCATTTATTACGCTGAGTGATCACTAATTCACAGTTGTTCAGTTAAAAAGCATTACAACATGTTTCATAGAAGTGTCAAAAGACGAGCCAAAGTGAGTTACTGTGTTGATCATTGTTGAGGCATAATAAAAACAGTTCAGAGTATGAGTCAACTTGATGTAGCTGTGGATCTGTGTGAGCTGTGACAAATGGTGAGTCCTTGACCACGTCCTGGCCATCTGAAGTTCTGTGTTATTGTAATACTCTGGAGAAACAATGTCCTCTTTGACTGAAAAGACACTGACAAGATTTGCCGCCGAGACGGAGAGAGGAAATAATTGCACTTCCGATCCATGGAATAGTTAAAGCCTCTTTCCATTTCCAATCAGGAATCCAGTTAGGAGTTGGACCACACGGCGTGGCTCTACCTAATACCCACCTATCTGGTTAGCCAGATTCTCTTCCCTATTGTTTCAGGTCTTAGACTCCCTTCTCAGAAAGCCTATTACACTACAAATGTTATCCCTGGGCTAGCAAACACACAGTTTGGCAGGATAAGGCGGCAATTTTCACAATCCCTACCTCGTTATTTTCAAGGTGAGGTGGAATCTAAAGTTTGATTGAGTGGCCTCGTTAGCTGAGTCACCTTTTCTGTCAGCACTTTGGAAACGCTCAAAATGAAACTTCATCAAAGGTGAAAGCTGAAAACACATATCTTAAGGATGTTGTGTGTATTAGTGCAGCTTTGTCACAGTGAACGGGAGCCGGTGTTCCCTCCTGATCTGTCAGGTCGAACTGTTGTTCTTCCATTGACAATCAACTGGTAAAGATGAAAGTAGCAACTGTGATTTTGGACAAAAACCAAACCCCCTCTGTCCTGTTGTATGTCGGCCTCTTTCTGTCTCCTCTTCTCTTTTCCCAGTCTCCACAGGGAGCAGGGCAGCTCCTGATTGGACGGCCACCAACGTTTGGCACTGGCACTGGAAACTGGCAGAGTGATTTGATTGGACAATGCAAGGTCATTCGTGACATCAGTCATCAGGGTACAGCAACAGACCAATCGTAGAGTGAGCTGTATATCCATCCATGAAAGACGAGTTCCAGCTTCACGAAACTTTGTTAACTGACAGACGGTGACAGGTGACAAAGATCCCAGGTCAGATTCGAACCCAAGACGTTGCAGTTACATGGTACGCACCTTCGCCCACTGATCCACCAGGACACCCTACAGATTCTTAACCACATAGAACAACTCGCAGACTGATCTGAGTCCAGCTCATATCAAACATGTTTGATATTTACCTCCCGACTTCTGGACGGTCCTGAAGTGTGTGTGGATCACAGATTCAATCCAAGTGTGGAAATGCAGATAGCCAATGAGAGCCGAGTTTACAGTGAGATGGGGCGGGGATAAAAAATCCTGTCTTCAATGAATGTAAGCCCCCCCCCCCGCCCCCGTCCACACCCGAGGCCTGTACTTGTCTACACTACCCTGACACTGCATTGACCCCTCGTCCGCACCATCTCACCCATTCCTCTCCGACCTCAACAGGGTGATGGCATGGCTGACCCCACATCAGCGTTCAAGGTGAAGTCCTCGTATTTCAAAGTTATTTCCTCCACATTATGACTCCGGGGCCAGACACCGGTGGTCTGGCACGTGTGATAACAAGCAGCATGGAACAGGATAATCCATTTTCCACCCCGAGCAGGAGGGGGCGTATGTTCTGTATGGTTGTCGGCTACGCACTCGACTGTCTGAGCAAGTACTCTGTCGGTCGACGAGGGATCACAACATGTACAAGTCTTTTAGCCAAATTAAAATAGTTGTATAGCAGCGCTGCGAGCGAGGAGTGACACATTCTACCAGAGAATATCCCACCCAGAGCGAGTAACTCAAACGCACCCCGTGTGAAAGCTATACTGTAATTGCCAGAAACGTGTCACTTGTCAGAAAACATCAGGACTCGGCTGGTGAATGCTGCGTGTCATCCCATTCTGTTAAAGCTCGCCGCAGCACTATTAACGTTGACAACATCTCTGACAAAAAAGAGGGAATTCTGTCATTAGGACCGCTAATTCAGGCATAATGAAATATGCTGGGGGATTATTCTAATTTTCCTGCTGAAGTTTGCGTGGGGGGTTTTCGGTTCCACTGGTGCATCTCGGAGAGTCGTAATGAGATTATACGAGTGCGGTTAGCTTAGCACATGTCAATACGCTCGTGGACGTGGTGAGAGCACATTAGACAATTTATCACGCGTGTGTGTCATTCAGTTTAATGGAAATTAACAGCAAACAAACAAAATAAGTGGCGAATGCACAAAAAGCTAATGGTTTTTATTATTAGTTGTTTCACTGTTTGGTGACGTTCTGACGCGTGGATCAGCGGCGGCGGTGTGCCAACCCGTTTCATTAATCTGGTTAGCGAAACTGATCGCAAACAATTACTCCACGAAGCCATTAATTAATTGTGTTAGCTCTGTCAGGTTGATTAAGGCTGATTAACAGAATTATAAAGTAAATATGTGTGGAAATCAAATCAAATACTATGACAGAACAAATGACTTGATAAGAGAACGTCGCTGTTGAGTTGATCATTTAACACCCCGTTTCACAGCAGCTTAGGGACACCAAGAAACGTCCAAGAAAAGAAAGATCAAATAGAATACTTAATATTGACATGATAAATAAGATGTTTCTATTGTTTCTATTTATTCTGTTTATTTTTCATGAACACTGTGGGTAAAAGCAACTTCTCTTTTCAGTCTGACCCGTTCATCTCTACATTTAGTGGCTATTAATATTTTTGTTGACTTCTTTGTCTCTGCCTGCTGTGTGCAGGAATGTCTTAATTCCTGTGTATCTTATTGTTCTATTATTAAATGCTATATAATTCTAACAGATAGTTCTTCATTCAGCAACAGGTAAAGGCATCAGACCCCCAGCCTGGTTGGTCACATGTCTAAAGGGTTTGTGATTTTGACTTTTGAGGTTTGGTTGGTTTGAGACATTAACACTTTATTTTTGTTGCTGCTGAAGGGGAGAAGGGCCCTGTCAGGCATTTCTTTGAGAAGACGCTGAGGGCTGTTTGTTGCTTCTTGTAAAACGTTGAAAATACGGCATGAAGGAGCAGCTCTGTTCTCCAGTGTGTCATGACATGCCAGCAACTTGATGATCACTGAGAAATTAATCCATGTATTGAAAAATGTATATCAGGTGCACCTCCTTGCAAAACCTTCTAATGGTTGGGTGTTCCGCCAAAAACTACAAAGTGTCTTCCAGCGAATCCATGAAAACACATGGAGATGGCGGCACTCCAAAAAACTTAATCCAAAACACAGGACAAGATAACAGGAACACAAATCAGGCTCATACGCCGAAATGCATTAGCCTGATGTAAACATGGTAGAATTAGTGTGATGCTTCAACAACTACACTCATATTCTCTTATTTACCTCTTTATTAGTGTACTTGCTTCAACAAGAACTGCTTCAGAAAGTACTACTAAAGTACTACTACTGCTATTACTTCTGCTTTTACTACTTCTGCTACTACAACTACTACTACTACCACCACTACTACCACTACTTCTACTGCTGCTATTAGTTCTGCTGCTACTACTACTACTACTACTACTACTACTACTACTACTACTACTACTACTACTACTACACACATTATCTTTCTGATTAATTCAACTTTCTAAACATTTTCAACCTGAAAGCACACAAATGTTCTTCAGAAATCTAGTTGAGGTTTAGTCCTGTTTTTTGGGGGTGCTGCTATTCTCATGTTTGTTCATGGATTCATTCAAATCCACCTATTTTTGTCAGATTTGCCGGTATATTGGACTTTTTACCAGAATCATATCACCAAAAACAAGGTCATCATGATGATAAGGTTATATAAAATAAAAATATAAAATAGAACTCAAACGGAGAAAACAATAGCACATTAGTGCGTCTTCTTACTCTCATTTAGTATATAGTATGTGTACATTTATCAACCTGATACCTTTAGTTTAGTATTAATAGTGTTCTAAAGTTAATATGTGTAAAAAAAACTAAGACAGTGAAAGCACAAATGACTTGAAACGATAAGGTGTGTAGAACATCGTGCTCAATATTTGGTCAGCTAAAGAAACAAAGAACTCAGTTACAGATCTACAGAAGCTCAAATATATCAATAAAAGAAAACAAAGCTCAACTTGAATACTGAATGCTGACATGATAAATACTGAAGTTTATTCACATCCCCAGTAGCTGCCACGAGTTGGAAGCTATTCTTCCTGAGGTCCACATAAAAACAGCACAATCACACATCACTGCAGGCAGGTAAAGGCAGGAATTCTCCAACAAAATGCAAGAATATAATCAAACCAAACAAAGAGGTTAACTCAATAAGAGGCACAGCAAACCAACCTACCACTGCAATTTGCTTTGGAAATGCCTTTTCTAAACTGTAGCACCGTGGTTGGAGAAAAGTAGTTGATTCTAATGTTTTATGGCTCTATACAAAATGTACTGAGCTCCTTTTAAAAATGAAAAACTAACTTGCATATTGTTTTAACTGAAATATTGTTTTTTGATACGAGAGGCAGAGGAAACACTGTGTAGCTAAAAGCACCTTTGTGCGTTACACTGCTTTTATTTCCTTGAGTACGTCACGGAAAGCCTCCACGCAAACCTCCCCGGTAGGATGCCTCGTGGACGCCAGCTTCCACGCCGCTTCAAACGTCGCCGCGGAAATATTCACACCCACATTCCTGAAGATCCCTGCGATCTGTGGAGGGAACGGCAGGAGGAGTGAGGCTCAAAAAAGACTCAAAAAAAACAAAAAGAGTGAGACAGAGACAGATCAGGAGAGTAGGATCTGTCTCACACCACAGACGTCAATAACAGTCTAAAACGAGGTCATGGACAGGTTGACGCTTTGAACCTGTAGTACAGCAGAAAACACCAAACAGGACCGCAATAGAGGAGAGACTATCTACTGCATCAGGCTCTTTCAAGCATCCAGCTGTGTTGTTATTGTGTACACCAGCATCAAGCCCATTCAAACTGAGGGGCGTGATATCTAGTGATGGAGCATCACTCAGATATAAAATAAACAGGGTTTTTGACTCACTGGGAGGCTGGAAAGCTTTTTAGGTTTTACTGTAGAGATAGTAGGGTTGGGTGCTCTGTGGAAAAAAGGGTTGCCTAGTTACGAGGAAAATGAGATCCAAGGCACTCCAGTATAGGTGAAAAAGCCTTTATTCTATTAGGCTTTTATTTATGGAAAGTTAAAGATTGAGCCCAAAGCGTGCAGCTGAAGAACGTTGGGCAAAGTTTTGAACTTTTCATAACGATTGGCCAAATATTTGAACCTTTTTTTGTAGTGCCTTGGGTCTATCTTTCATTCATTCATTATTCATTATTAATATTTGGTCCTGATGATTCTAATTGTGTTAATAGATCGTAGTCCTTCCTTATGATTTTACTTCTGTCTACATATGAACACATAAGACAGCTTGAAAATGAAGGTATCAACAAGTTGGTGGTACCTACATTGGCATCTGTGTTTTCTGTTGATTTGCATTGTCGGCATGCTTGTTTAAATTTGTGCCACGTCAAAATGTTTGGCTACACAATACCCCTGATACCCCTGATACCCCTGATACCCCTGATACCCCTGACTGCGTACCTCCTCCTGGGTGCGGGGGCAGAAGAAGTGTTCCTCGTGAACGCCTCTTAGGGAGTGAATGGAGGGATACAGCAGGTCTGCCGCCGTGGCTGTTTCACCATAGTTATTAGAGTCGCTGACTCGCTTGACCCGCGGGGCTGGCAGGTCAAAGCGAACTGTGGGGATCCCATAGGAACGCCAGTCTACGGAGAGAGGAAGCAGTAAGGTTTGTTAGTGGTGGGAAATGAAGTGAAATCTGCACTTATCAAAGCTATATACAGTATCAGAGGAGAATAATGACCTTCTCAGACATAGCAATCAATAAAGAAGAGAAAGAGTTAAAAGAGATAAAACCAGCACACAAAAACTAACACAAGGCAGAACATCCACACAGCAACATCCAGAGAGAAGACCGTAGCACAGTGTAGTGGAAAAGTGTGTGTGTGTGTGTGTGTGTGTATTTGTATGTGTGCCCATGCACGCACCAAGGGAGAGACAGTCCCTCTGTTGCCCTCTACTGGCTGGCTGCAGAACAACTTCAAACTCCTCCCAACAAACCAACAATCTTTTTCAAAAAGAAGTTATATTCATAATAGCTAATTTCATTTCTTCTAACCTTTATGGTCATTTATTAAATAATTGTACCATTAGGAAGATATCTACATACAGTACATGTATTTGTGCATAATGCTTTTTTTCACAATGACAATGGCTCTGGGCTGCACATGGATGTGATTTATGACCATATGCTTTATGGCTTCAGCCCTGGCTCCACCGGCCCAACCAGTTTATTCTCTTGCTCAAACTCTTTTTGTCCATTATTGTCTATACAGTCTATGGTGCATACGCACAGGCGCGTTATGTGTGCATGCATGTGCCTGTGCAGTGCACGACACACTTCTCACAACAAACTTCTCTCTCTGACTTACTTGTTGTAGATGGACCACCGACGACAGCCTGGATGAGGGAGGAGGAGGTGGCAAAATGGCCTGGAACTGTCCGGGGTCGGTTCAGGGTCCTGGGGGCCTTCAGCGAGCTGCCTGCCTCCACGGGCTCCAGGTCTTCAGCCTTAATCAAGGCCTTGGAGTCAGGAGGCACCGCTGAATCTGACAGGGGCATCCTCTGCATGTTGGCTGGGGCCGTGCTGGTCTTGCGCTCTGCAGTAGACAATGGGAATGGAAAATGACTAAAATACTGTAAGGTTAAGGTTATATTTAACCCAGCAGTTTGTATTGTATGGTGACTGCTCAACTAACAATCATTTCAAATTTGTGTAGGAAGAATAAGATAACTTGTCAATCTGTTTTTACTTTTCTTTAAAATGACTCATGTAGTTTATAGAGGAACCACTGAAGCTTAGAAAAGGTTAATTCATCCAAACAATAAAAACTATTCCCTAACATATCAGATGTAGCAGTCATTAGTGGGAGTGGTTAGACAGCTGGGATGACCTGTACATTGGCTGCTCAAGTCCCCATATCAACTGGGGAAATCTGTATAACTATGTGAATGTGAAGCCCAGCGGTCCTGAAGAGGGAATACCTGCTCACCAATAAAGCACAAATAAAGAATCTGTTTAAACTGACCACTGGTTATGATGCGTTGCTCCAGAGTACTGATGGGCATCTTGTCCTTCCAGTTGAGGAAGTTAGCAAACTCCAGGAAGTTGATGAGGCCGTCCTTGTCCACGTCGCAGTAGTCCATCAGGTCGTCCAGGACCGGCCCGCTCAGGTCCAGCTGGAACTGATGGCACACTTCCTGCAGATCCTCTTTGTCTATCGTGCCCTTGCCCTTCTATTGAATAAGACAGACATACACACAGTCATACATGCTACTTTTCAACCATGGATTTTGTCACAATTTGCTAGTGGTGGCACTTTGTTAAGGAAAGAACCACAATTACTTTTTTACAAGTGTGATGGTGGGAGGATTAGTAGTAGGATAGTAGTAGTTTAATTACTGCATCACTTGCAAGTTTCAGTTCAATACACCACTCAAACACTATGAACCTGGTATCATAAACTCACTCATCAGCATCCTAGAGCAATTACCTGACTGTTTTTATTGAGCGATATAAAAAATGTAATTTGTTTGTGTACATGTTTGGGAAATGCCAGTTACGCTGAATGTGATAACAATTACACACCAAGCCGGCCGTCGTTGAGCGTCCGTAGGTGGTGAGCGAGCGCTACTTTGTTTGTATTTCCGCGATCCAGTTTCTTCCGGTTTTCTTTTTTGAACTACTAATACAGACTACTGCCACCTCCTGGTATGGAGAGTGATTTCCCCTCACGCAGGCGCAGAACATACGTGCATGTCGGCCGTCAGCTGGCCGTCAGCTGTAGTCTTTGCGGTGTGTTCAAGTGCAACTTTTACAGGCGATCTGACAGTCAGCCTTGGTCGCCGTTAGTTCTTCAGTCGGCAGGCTTTTCCAAACCGCTGAACCAAATTGCACTGGATTGTGCTGATCTGGTCTAGTTGTGTTTCACCATGTTTCACTTAAAATGTGATGAGTATAACGAGCCAGCGGAGTAAAAATACAGGTCAGCACCATACTGTGAAAATGTCACCCTGCCAGTCGTGGCTCCAGCTGTACCTTGTCGTAATGCCTGAAAGCCCTCAGCAGGGAGGGGAAACTGTGGAAGTTGACCCTCTTGAGGTGATGTCGCACAGCACTGACCAGGCTGCGTTGTCGGTCGCGGCCTTTCTGGTACTGGCCCGGCTCAACGGAGTGGATCAAGTCTCCAGCACCTGTGGAGCAAGAAGGCAACACTGCTGGCTTGAGCTATAAAGTACCACAGTGTGTGTATTTTTTTCAGTCCACAGCATATCTACTGACACCCTTTCAAATATGTGGCCTTGGAAAGAGCGGAAGTATCTTTTTTAACATAGAAACACTTTTGGTTATACCAAATTCATCTTGAGGCAGGACAATTCCAAAAGCGTGATCCGGTGGAACCTTAAAGGTGTCCACTGACCTGAAGACATGAGAGTTTAATTAAAAAATGTTAGTAGTAAAGTTAGTTAGTAAAGTGGAAGTAAGTGAATTGAAAGGGCTGAATTAGTCAGAAATGTGTGATGTTGGTTGCAGCTACTTACAGGTCATTCACTTTCCGTGTCCGTCCCCTGAAGTTATCACATCTCTTACGGCCTATCTTTGCATTGCAACCCCTTTGGAAAATAATAACACACAAATAAGTAAGGAATTTATTCCAAAATAAGATATCCAGAATTTGAAAAAAGTGACACATGATCTTATAAAATGAATATAGCACATAATGAAAGCAAATAATGGTACTTTTTAAAGGATAGTAAATAACCGACGTCCTCAGTTGACAAAATGAGACTAGAACTCTTCATTTTCAAGATACTTAATAACATTTTTTTCCAAAAATGGATATTTTGTGTTTTGGATACGAACTCCTCAAAGTTTGACAACACTTGATTTGCGTCTAAGTGGACAAAGTTCTGTGATTCCTCATCACTGAGATGAGCGCTTACTTCTGCATGTTGCCCAGCCACCGGAGAGATTTGGAAACATTACGGCCATCGTCGAAATGGGGAGTGGGGACCCCGAACCGGCTGTCTTTACCATAGTGACTCCAGTTGTACATCCTATCAATTCGCTCGCCTGGAGTGCAGCAAAGCAATTTGATTGGTGGAGAAAGGAACAGGTGACATGTGAAAATGTACAACAAAGTTCATCAAATAGCTAGGTGAAAGATAGGTGATAACCTTTCTTGGAAGTGTAAATTTGCCTGCCTGCACGCGCACACACACACACACACACACACACACACACACACACACACACACACACACACACACACACACACACACACACACACACACACACACACACACACACACACACACACACACACACACACACACACACACACACACAAAATATCTACCTCTTACCAACAAAATAGGCGTTGTGGCTGCGAATATAACCCTGGTGCCCCTGCTGAGTCTCTCTCTCCACCTGCTCTGCTGTCTTAGGAGGGTTGATAGTCCCAGCTACATCTGCACCTGAACACAAAGTGCTAAAATAAGATATCTATAATGTCAACAAAGTGGGTCACAATTATTTTTGGATAGTGGATATATAATGTAGTGTTTTGTAAAATGAGCTCTTCACACGTTCACTTGACAGACTTTGGGTTACAGAACTAGTTATCTATATATATCTAGTTTTCTCAATGTTTCTCAAAGTTAGATCAGGCTAACCCGTGACCTTCTTTGGTCTCATACTTACTTCTAAGTCCTTTCACACCAAATGTGGTTTCATCATCGTACCAGTTGGGAAGTCCTACACTCTGATCATGTGACCTGCCCAGCGGGGCTTTCTGGCTGGAGGCGTACACAGCCTCACTGAGCTGATGCAGCTTCTGTTGGTACAAGGTCTGTCGTGGAGGATTTATCAAGCTCCCGCCCTATTGGAATCACATCGAAAATACACAAATTACATCCACATTCAGCAAACAATCTCCTTCCATTGTGGGATGAAAAGATTGACCCTTGACTTCAGTAGTGCACTACAGTACTATTTAGACTGATGCAAAGTTAGCTTGTGCCATAAAGTGAATACACAGTGTGCTAAAATATTAGCATGTGCTGTGGTGAACTTCAGTACTGAACACAATGAGGTGAAACTCTGAGTTGATCCAAGAGGTTACATACAGAGATGCCAGAGTATTCCTTTAAAGGGGCATTAAGTAATCTATGACATTTATCGACCTCTGTTGGCGACTAGTAGGCAGCAACAGTGTCTGGCACAGCCCTGCCACCCCTCTCACCCAGGGATGAGTGATGGTGGCCTTTAATTGACACATAAAATCAAGTTACATTTGCACAATAGAACGAGTAAGCCAGACAATTAGAGCAGTAAAAAAATTACTTACTGCCCCTTTAATCAACAAGAAGGCTAACCTTTCAGTACTCACAGATAGAGAAGATTTGGTGCTGGTGCCGTGCACTAAGGTACTGGCAATATCTGGATCATTTGCCTTCCCATGGAGCACTCTAATAGTCCCTGGTTCTAGATGGGTGGAGTTGAGGAATTTCTTAACCACTGGTGGGGTTGGAGGCTGAAAGGCGAAGATTATAGATATCAGAGAGGGAATACACCTGCAAGTTTACAGAGTTGCTCACTGTCCCCAGTGAAAAACACACTTTGAACTGGACTTATGCACCCTACAAAGGAAGATGCAACACACACCTTACCTCACTATCTGTCTTTCATTGTAAAATGCCAAATGCATACCTGTTTGTCTCACACACACACACACACACACACACACACACACACACACAAGATGGATTTACCCTGGGGGTCTCTTGTAAGCAGGTCTTAGCTCTGTCTCCAGCGGGTATCAGTTTCCCGGCCTGGTGGAAAGAAAATACTCTTAACCGACATATTTTCACCAACAATAAAGTGTATTTAAAAGCGTTGGACATCACTAGGCTGACTAATGTTACTGTTATTCTTACCCTCGGTATTCTCGGAAATCTGTCCGTGTATTTCCAGGTATATGTCGTATTTCCGTCTGTCAAAGTCATCTTTAACGCATATCTGGCAATAATAGAATCCACCAAGCTAGTTTTTTTTTATTAACTTAAGTCTTTTTACCAGGCCAAAGCCTTTGCTAACTAGCTACACATTTCCTTTGGTTAGTTAGACGCTGGAAAGTCTAACGTTTTCAAATTACGGCCAGCTGGGAGTTGTACACATGTTTATATCTAGTTGCCTAGCAACAGAAGTCAAGCACCTGTCCGTTTTTTCCCCAGGGAAACAAATTAGTCCAATCAGTAGTTGAATTAGTAGTCTAACTTCTACATTAACTTCTAAGATTTCTCCAACTTTTCAAGTGGATATGTATTTACTATACAGATGTCAACATGTGTATGGCCCCGTCATTATAGTTAGTAAGCTGTCCATTAAAAACACAATCATACCCTGACAAAAAATCACTCAAGGTGACAGTGACCTTAATAGCAATCATATAATATACCTAGGTATTTATAGTATGTCTGTGGTGCACAGTACCTACCTACCTACCTACCTATTGACTTTATACTGACCTTATCTTACTCGATGGTATTTTTTAAATCTCCTATTCTATCATCATAATATTCTTATAATCACCCTAAGGGGGTTCATGATGTGTCTGTGGAACTCAATGGTGAAAACAGTGATCTTATCGTAATTTATGGTTGTTTTTTTTAATTTCCTGTAGTATTACAATTGGAATGTCAGTGGTATATTTTTTACCTATAGTATATGTATGATATTTTAAAGTTCAGGTCTGCTATCCTTCTAAAATGCATGATAGGATATAGTCTTGTTTTATATTCTTTAGAAATAATACATTCATCTATATTATGAGGGTCTGCAGAGGCCGTGAAAGTTTATTAAAGGCACGTTATTTAGGGCTAAATCGCAACATGTGATTGGTTGATTCGCACCATTACGTAGGCACATGTCAAAGGTAGTCATCCGATCTGTCATCATCCTCCGTACAATGCAAAAAGGGAAGTTGAGAGAAGTGGGAGAGGGACATCGCAAAGCCTCATGAAAACTAACGTCAGCTAGCCAGATACTGATCGCACTGAAGTGCCACAAATATTGTATTGGGACATCATTCACGTTTACGCGCTTCCTCTTTTGGATTGGTGAGTAGCTAATATTAGCTAGCTAGCAAATGGCTATCCAGAGGGCTCCTCCCGATGCGGGCAGCTAAATAACGTTAGCTAAGTGTTAGCCAGGCCGAATATCGTTTTTGTCAACCCCACTATTAGCTGGCTAGCTATCGTTAGCTAGCCAACACTAGTAGGGCCAAGCTAGCCTGCATTGCAACGTTATACGACTGCTGAATCCGGATCAGTCGTTTTGTTTGGCTGAATAACACGTTAGTTAGTGTTATCCTGTAGCAAACGTTTGTGACCCAATGTGGTTCATACCTAGTATTGATTAATTAGGTAGCTCACTACTTCAGGCAGCTAACATTAGCTAGCAGACATTAGCTGTACACACCCAAAGCTGCATCATCTGTGTTTACTCAAACGCTAGCTAAAGAGTCGATATGAAGTGGATTGGCTTGATTTGTAAGATGTTCTGCCGCCCTGACTGTGACTGGGTGGGCTAATTGGTACTAGATGACAGGCAGATACTGGTTTAGTTATTCCCTACTTTCTGCCAAGCAAGTCACCTTAGTAATGTTAGCTACCGTTAGCTTGCTAATTTGAGCTAGTCAACAACATAATAGGTTGTTTGTGGTTAGCTCTGTGTCGTAACACGATTTAGACCAACTTGACAGCGGTTGTTTTTGGACTGCTACTCTGTGTTTACTTGGGTTGATGGGATTGAGACATTGGTAACGCTAGGTCATTTTTGTTTATCTGGTTAATGCTTGTTGCTTTCTGATTACTTTACAGACCTGCAACCCGTTGGGTAGAAAATAGTCTGTAACATAACCTTAAAACATATTCCCACATATATGCCTATATCCACTGTCAACTAAGCCCCCTTGTAACAGTCTGCCTCACATACATTTGAACCACAGGCAACGTTGCCAGAGGTTTGTTCTAACAAGTTTTCACATGCACGTCGGTTGGGACAAACCTCTGGTGAACTTTATTTGAGTGCTAGAAATTGAAGTCTAATTGGTGCAGCTGACAAACATTGTCAATCTTTAGCAGCAATTTTACAAATGCAGTATGCCAGTGGTTGCCAAATGTTGTAGTTACTATCAGGGTGGAACGGTGACTCCAGCCACAGGCCAAACAGGTGTGTTTTGGCTGTACCTGGTAAGCGTATCTACCCAGTCAGCCACCGTGCTAAGTAACCAACCATTGTCTGGTTCATTTCTATTAAAATAAAACAATCTGGTGGGTAATGTGGTGAAACTGGCTGGTGAACTCAGTGGCCAATGGACTAAAGTTAATTACATGGTTACTGTATCAGCTGTGACATGTTGTCCTCCATACATGTAGACTGCTTAACTGTCCAGTCATTTCAACATGCACATAGATTGATAGTTTTAAAAGAAATGTTTCAGAAACTATCCAAATGCTGTTCATTTGGATTCCTGAACAATTCCCCCTAATTCACAATAAAAGTGCACACACATTTTTTGTCTCTCACGCACAACTGAACATTTTAGACCTTGGTTTCTAAGTATGCAGTCTTAGCGGGTCTCCACATGACAAGAGAAGTAATAGATTTTAATGAGCACGGGTCCCGTGCTTGGCAGAAAATATTAAAGCATTTTTGTTTTATTCTGGATTAGATTCAGAATAGTTCTGAGTAACCAGTATACAGATTTGAGCTATTACAGGATATAAAAAAACACCATTCTAGCTATGCTACTTCTATAAGTCACACTATTTTTCACACAGTTTTATTGGCTATTTGTGACAAGTACAAGTACAAGTACATTGGATTTCTTACTCCTGATCATTCCGCCGGCACACACTATGCACACACTATTCCCTTGGAGAATTCCCATATTCCCCTGGGGTTGCACATACCCTGGTTTGGGAATAGCACTGTATGCCATAAATGAGCTGGAGCAGACTTTTCAGTTTTGTAATGGTTGTGTCAAGTCAGGTAACATTAGTTCTCTATCATGCAACTCCTTTTTCGTCTGTCTTCTGTCAGTGCCCTGTGTCTATTTAGTCACATCAGTACATAGTTGTTGAAATATTTTATTGCTTGTACTGTTTTTATGTCCTCGGTGCTGCTACCATGATAATTTCCCTGCAGGGGCAATAAAGTTTGTCTTATCTTGTCTTAAATCATGAGCTAAGTATGTACAAACTATTATAGTAATAAAAGTAACTAATCAAATAATTTGAAAATTCATCAGCCTGAATGACGATTGGATGTGCTTACATTGTTGTTTATCTGGTGGTGACACTTTGTTCCCATTTCTCTGTCCTGTTCAGGGATTTAGCGTGACTTCTCACAGTACGTCAACATCCAGAGGAAGAGACCAGAGAGTGTGACATGGCAAGTAGAGGAGGAGCAACGCGGCCCAATGGGCCAAATGCAGCCAACAAGATCTGCCAGTTCAAACTAGTGCTCTTAGGGGAGTCGGCCGTGGGGAAGTCCAGTCTTGTACTTCGCTTTGTCAAGGGACAGTTTCACGAATTCCAAGAGAGCACAATCGGCGGTAAGGAGCTTCATAAACACACTAAGAGCTGAGGAGTTGGGTAGCAAGCATGTTTTAACTTCAAGAAAAGAGCATATTAGAGCAAGTAGAGGAGGAATTTCTTGAAGAGATTACAGCTGAAAATTGTGAGTTGTGAGTGTGAAATTGTATGATGGGAACAGAGAACTGTTGCAATAATCAGGTGAATTCTCTGACATCCTCATCCTAGTTCCTGGGATGTCCAGTGTCTTACATAAGGTTAAAACCATCAATTATTGTCTGTATAAATGCTCATTGGAACTCACAGTATTAAGTCATATTTTCCTCATTTGCTTCATGTCCTATCATTAGACTGCTTAGGCCGAGGACACACAGCAAAATCTGGAGTGAATCAGCCCAGGAATCCTGTAGTGTCCCCAGCTTTAGTCTCAAATGATTCCAGTTCCAGTAACACGTTTGGTGCGCCACAGCAGTTTTGTTACAGGTCCATTTGTCATTCACTGCTCTGTCCCCCTGCAGCTGCCTTCCTGACTCAGACAGTATGTTTGGATGACACGACAGTCAAGTTTGAGATCTGGGACACAGCCGGCCAGGAGCGCTACCACAGTCTGGCTCCCATGTACTACAGAGGTGCCCAGGCGGCCATTGTGGTCTACGATATCACAAACGAGGTGAGTCAGGAACAGCTTTTGTGTCGCCTCCTCACTGATATTAGTGGTGCTTTTCCTGGGCATAGCTGGAACAATATTTTTGCAATGTCAACATCACTGTCAGCTATGAACACTCCTCAGACATGAAGCCATCAAAAAGTCTGTTTGTAGACCCGGGGTTTATTTCAATCAAACAAACTTCTATTGTCACATTTCATGAGTTTAAAAGGGAAAAAGCCCCTTTGTTCTTTCTTGAAGAATAGAAGTTTGCACCGCCAACCTGTCTCAGGCCAGGTGCTGCACTTTTTACACTCTAGCTGGCAATAGGCTTGTTGTCCAGTGTGTGGCTATGTTTAGCATTTGTCCTTATTTCTTTCTCTCAGAAAGTTGGAATGGTTTTGACAGTTGCTTGCTAGACCTTTAAAGCTAATAACTGACATTATTTCACAAATATATATTTTTTCCCAAAATAGCTTTAATATCAACAGCAGTGGCAGGATACTAGGCCTATAGCTAATCCATAAGTGAACACCTTCCCCAGCTAATCTTAAACATAAGCTCTCTCTCCGAAGAAGGTCAAATACCAAGCGTGTGAATAGTATAATCCTGAAGAAAACTGTACATGTTCCCAGTATTTGGCTGAAGAAGTAATTTGTTCACTGTGCTGGATAACTAGATCACCCAGCAGGAGGTCTGACGGGGAAGATATACATGCAGCAAGTACTTTCACTAGCCTATATTTAGACAATTCCTGGTGTCATTTCCACATACAATTTCCTCTTTAATTTCATTATTACAGTCATTATTTTTACTCTCCACCATGTTTTTACATAACTCTTCTACTTCTGCAGTTGATTCGCTGAGGGACATATTTGCTTGTGGATATGCTTCAGGCAGACTGACTCGTAGCTATGTTGTAAACAACAAAGCACAGAATGGTACGAAGTGGGTTCTGCCACTTCTCCTCAACTAGGTACTTCTAAGATAAGCCTTTAGAGTTAAGACTTGTAATGGGTGACTTATTCCTTTAAGACAAGGTCATGAATGAAGAAGGGAACAGGCGTGTAACCCACATACAACATTTTTGACATTGTTGTTCCTGCATGCACTGCATAACGTTTGCATGGCAATATAACATACTGTTGCATCCACACATAAAACAGCTTTTATCCCTGGAAGATTGCATTTGATTGTCATATTTCATCAAGCGTTATCATTTGATGAGACTATATCCTAGACGTAGAAAGACATTATGGGAAGGTTCCTGTTTTCCTCGTCCTCTCACTACATGGACCTTATTGTTGTTTGACTGACTGAGTTACCTCCTTTTCTTCTTTTTTGCCAGGAGTCATTTGTACGGGCGAAGAACTGGGTTAAAGAGCTTCAGAGACAAGCCAGTCCAAACATTGTAATAGCACTGGCTGGAAACAAGGCTGATCTCGCAAACAAGAGAGCACTGGACTTTCAGGTTTGTGTCCTTTTACTGCTTATTCATGTTTTAGAGGATATGATTGGATTGTGTCCTAAAATTGATTGAACCTAAAATCCAGAACAAATCACATCCCTGATTAATATTTATTCAATATATTCACTGTGCAAATAATTTTCTGAAATTTTCTGGAAATTGACACCACTAACATTTTGGCATCTGATGTATCTGAGATCAATATTGTTATTGTAAACACAATGAAACACTTCCATAACAAATACTTCTCTTTGATTAATGGTCTCATGATGCTTGTTTTCCTTCCACAGGATGCACAATCATACGCAGACGATAACAGCTTGCTTTTCATGGAAACGTCAGCAAAGACATCTATGAACGTGAACGAGATATTCATGGCTATTGGTAAGTGTCTGCTGAAATACTCATGAACATAAGATAAAGATGTTTGAAATATGCCTCGATTTAGTATGATCCTAACAAGCTGGACTGGTTATCAGCGGCCGTAGTGTAAATGTTATGACCAGAAGATGGCAATGTCTGAGGAAAATCTGGGTAGAAGAGTGAATTGTTGAAGCATTTTGGAGCGGTTTATTCAAACTGTGGAGCATTTTCTACTGACTACTCATAGCTTGGTTGATTTGGCCAGGTGAGAATAACAGCATTTGAACTGGCCAAATGATGATGCCAAATAAATGCAGAAATGCAGGTCTTGGTCCTCTTCTAAGCAAACTGCTTTTTTAGGAGTGAGAACATCTGAACCAACTACAACCACTTCAAAACGCAAGGTTTTTCCTCATGCTTGGAAAGCCTAGCATAACAAAATGAACCGCCAGCAAACCGCAGTCTGGACTGGACATGTTTCTTCATGTGTTCTTAACTGGTATGAGAAGGAAATTACAGCAAAGAGCACAGACAAGTCCATTATGCTTAAATAAAGTTACAGGGACTGGAAACCTCGTTACATGTCAGGTTACCAAAACTCCAAAACTGTCCAATAAACGAGCTTCTTGAGTCCATGTGACTTTTGTTTACAAGACTGATGCTTCGCTTGTAAATTTCAGTGTGAACCTGAACGAGCCAAATACAAAAATACAACCAAGTGACCTTTTCCACTCTGGTTCCAGCCAAAGAAAACAAACAAGGTGTGATCATACCCTCAAACTGGTTGCACTAGGCAGCTCTCGCGGGTGAATATGTGTAACTGTATGAATGTGAGGCAGGTTGGTGCTGAAAAAGAGCGTGCATGTGTCACAGGTCACTGATTTGTCACTGTTGCATCGCAGCAAAGAAACTACCCAAGAACGAGCCTCAAGCTGCCGGAGCCAGCAGTGGGCGTAACAGAGGAGTGGACCTGACGGAGACGGCCCAGCCCACCAGCCGTCCCTGCTGCAGTAACTAACCCCGCCCTCCCTGCTCACGTCCTCCCCGCATCCCCTCCCCTCCCTCCTACCAACTGAATAACATCTGGACATGGGGCTCCTCAGCCTCCTGACGTCAGACCTGACCTTCAACCTCACTCCCCTGGAATAGCTAAAGACTCTGTATAGCTGCATTTCTAATACTTTTTTTTGTTGATGTTCTTTTTTTTTTTTACTTTTGTTTTTAAAAAAAAAAGTGTATATCAGTATAATGGATGCATGAATCACTACAAGGCCTAAAAACACATATTTTTATCTTTTATTCAGTTGGAAGACTAACCCCTTACGAGAAAGATGAGCGAGCATGAAGCCGGTGAATGTGTGATCAAGTATGTTGTGTGTGTGGATTGATCTGCTGACGAGAAGGTGTAGCCTCACTGGTCAGATCGCAGGGTTAAGTGGACTGGATGCGAATGATGTTCTCTAATACACTTTGTGTGTGTGGGTTGAGTTTTGCTCACAATCAAAAGAAACCAAGCCGTTCCCATCATGACACGCCTGGCGACTCTTGACTGTTGTAACGCGTTGAAGTATTGACACAGTGGCAGGTAAGGACTGTCGTGCCAACCAGGAGCTCCTCCCTCCTTACATCTGTTACACGAGAGGACGTCTTCACCCAGGGTTCCTACGCGGGATGGAAAAGTATTTGAAAAGTACGCAAAAGTCTGTAAAAACATGGATAAACTCCTGCTCCGTCTCGATACATCCCTGACTACCCATTATGTTGCAGCCACTGTCATTTAAAAAATAATCTTCACCTATAGAGCGACATGGCCTAGTCTGATTGCCCAGCCTCTATCAACCTGAAATTGAACAATCCAAATCTTTAAATTGAGTGAGGAAATCAAAGTCTGTTTGTTTTTGAAATGGAAAATGTGCAGGAACCCTGTTCACCTGCGGAGCGGTTAGGAACACCAGGCGCCATCAGCCAAGAAGCCGGTTCGACGGGATTTTAAAATTTGACGACTTATCATGAACACATCGTCGAGGCCACCGGTGGCTCGTGCATCCCAGAAGTCCCAGACGTTAAATTGCAGCCTTGTTAACCTGAATGTTGAATTGATTGATGATGTGGCTTCAAAAGAGGAAAAAAAACAACTTTTGAGACTGTTGAACATGCAACTTCCTGCTTTGTGACTAGTCCTATGTTAATCCTTTTGTCTTCGTCCATCCGCGCTCTGTTACCGTTCAGGTCAGCGGTCACAATCGGGAGGGGATTGTTTTTAGAGTAGAGTTCAGACGGCACACCAACAGAAAAATTACCCATTGTCGCAAGTCTGTGGAAAATATACTCTAATGTTGTTATAGGGTGCAATGTTGTCTTCTTTCTCTTCTAGTACAGCTCGCAGGGCACAAGCTCACCAGGAAACTATCTAGAGATTCCGAACAATTGTACAGTTCCTTTATAGGTCTGCTTTTTTTATTTTTGTTTTTTTATTATTTTCATTCTAGACCTTTGTCACAAACCGGTCAAATGTTAATCAGTGGTGGTCTTTTTAGGTATACGTAGTGTTATTAACAAAACCTTCCCTGGTGTCTTGTTACTTTTTCTCAAAGATGGTCCATTCATTGTTTGAGAGGAACTTTTATTGCATTGCACAGTGTTGATCATGTTTTAATTAATGACTGCCCTTCGATTTTCTATGACGGACTGTATTGGACTTGCTAACCTACGGCTGTAAGCAGGTAGCAGAATTAACCTGACGGGCAGTCTCTCTTACAGCTCAATGAATTTAATGATGTAAAACAGCATTACTAGTGATGGGCTGATCAGTTTTGAGTGTCTGGATACAAGTTAATAAATCCAATAAATTAGGTCTCTTGTACGCCTTTTTGCTCTGTATATGTCATTGGCACCGTATGTGTGAGCGAATGTGACGCAGGATGATGAAATAACAACATGGCGAATGGAGTTCTGTGATGTTTAGATTACACTGTCAGGTTTCTGGATCGCGTTCTCGTCGAGGGCCTCCAAGCCCTTGAGCAGTATGACGATGACTGAGATGTTTTCCTTGGACTCTGAAGCTAGCGCTGCATCCACAAGCTCTCTGCAGATGTCAGCTGCAATGTGTTCATAGTCCACAGGGAGGTTTCCAGGTGGCACGGCCAAATTTTCCTCCACGTTAACTCGACTCCCTCGCATTGTTGACGACTCCTGCTCCCTTATTTCCCACGTATTTTCACAGTCTGCCTCCTCTGGTGTCTCTGCTCTTGGCTCTGCACCATCCTCGTCCTTCACATTTGCCACATCCCGGGTGTCAACGTTACACGAATCCTCTCTGAACGCCAGACTAGCCTGAGCACGGGGTTGGGTGAGTCTCAAGTCTCTGTTGATGACGATCTTTGCGACCTCGTTCACCACGCTTTCATCCAGCACCTCCCAGACGCCACTGGAGGCAAGAACCAGTAGATGGCAGGAGGGATCTTAAGGCAGAGAAAGGGTATAAGGCTCAGGGATCACTGACATCTTAAGTTTATGGTCTCCGAAGTGGCCGAGCCCCCTGGTGGCCTCGGTGAGCCCCTCGACCAGACCATGCTGTTTGTTTGCGCTGATGGAGCCTCCATGTTGGACAATGCGCTTACGTTCCTTGAGGTTTGATGTGCTGTGGTCTTCGGTCAGATGGGAGGCCCTCGCCTGCCTGCACAGGACAGCATGTATGTTACCTGGCAGGTGAAGATGTTTTATCATGAGCTTTTGTTAGAGCACTTTGGGACATGCAATTGATGTCAAGAGGCGAGCACTACACTATGGCAGAGGTTCTCAACCTAAGATTGAGACTCCTATTGCACTCCTAATGGTTTTTATTTTAACTTCTCAGGCTATATTCCTTAATTGGAAGACGTCTAGACGTTGCAGATATTCATTGTTTAACAAAAAGGACATTTATCACAAAGATTAGGAATGAGTTAGTATATGTGGAAGATCTTTTTTTAACACTTCATAAATCATCTGGTCCTCTAACATCACACTGTGGCCTTCAGGGGATCTAGGTTGAGAATCACTGTACCAAGGCAGTGATACACAAAGTCGAATGGGATGTTGCTTCTATCATAGTATTGCCAGAAAACATTCAAACTGATATTTTGAATCACTTTGAGAGTTGCCCAACTTGCCCAGAAAGCTGCATCATGACCTTTAGATGAAATGTTCAAACACAAATGAATACCGACCACAGTTAGCAATTACAATCTTTCCCCTCGGAGATCCCGGTCCCTGATCCTTCCCGCCGTCAATCAGACAAACCAGCGCTGTACAACCACTCCAGCGGGTTTGAGAAGTTTCGTTTCTCCCCAGTGCAAGGAGGCGGTCCATCCTGAGGAAGGCGGCGCTGAAGGCCCGTCCCTCTCGGGTTGAGTTCTGCTGTTGCACGTCTGAACTTGGAGTGATCCTTGCGTCCATGCTCTCCCTGTGGAACAGCCCCTCGAACCGGGACAGAAGGTCTCCTTGGGCTTTCTCCAAGGAGGACGAGGGATCCTGTTTGGACAGCTGCTCAAGAGCTAATATTGGCAGTTCCCTCGATGCTGTCGTGGCTGAACTTTGCCCGTGGAACCCGTCAAAGACCCCAAAGAAGCTGGCCTCCTCTTTGCCTCCATATCTGTCCATGAAGACAGTCGCATCCTCCATGTCTCGTCTCCATTTGGAGTTCTTCACTTCACAAATTGCCAAAGCCTGGATCAGCGGGTTGCTGCTCTTGTAGGTGCTGATGTGTGTTCTCCCATGTGTTCGCCAGGATTGAGCAGTGGTTCCTACTGAGGATGTTCTTCTGACGGTTGACAGTAACAGCTCGGTGCTTCAGGGGGCCCGTAGACATTTCAAATACCGAAAAATATCAAACACAAATATGACATCTTGCAAGAAGGTTTTTGCTAGTTGAATAAAAGGAGTAAAGGATGGATTATTCTCTATCAGACTCGGCCCCAGTTGGTCATTCTGGCCATAATGCAGATAATTATACCACGGGTCCAGTTCTGCTTGGCTGAATTCATGGAAGTACTTCAGACTGGATTCAGCTGTTGACTGTCCTTTCCACGGAAACCGTTTCCCTGGCAACAAAATCACTTTTTAAACTGTGCAGGTTGTGTCTGCAGCCTGCCAAAGTGAGTGTGAAGGGAGGGAGGGAAAAGGTCTATACGATTTTGACATTTTGGACATGAGCCTGTGAACAAGGCGTGTTAAAGTTTTGATAGATAAGCTGTGAAAGTGACATTTTGACACGTTAAAGGGGAACACCTGCTCATATCCGGCGCTGAAAGACGGCTAAGTTCTTCTGCCCTGGGACCATCAGTTTGTATTAGAAATGACTACTTGTTTAGTTTTGAAATAATGTTTGCTGGCATGAAATTAAAACTATTTTATAACTATATGTCAGCTATACATTAGTTTTATTATTGAGGTTACTGGCACTGGATCTTCTGAAGACAGAGCTACATTAGTTATCACAAATGAAGCTGAAACAAGACTTCCTGCCAACATCGCAAATTATAGTATTGGTTTCTGTTTGAGAAAGTTGATTATGTTTACAAATATTTCATAGAGGAATAGCGTGTTGTTAGATGAAAACTGTATACGCAGAAAAGAACGTTATGTTCCAATTGATGCCATATAATTGAAGCAATGGATTTTTAAAAGGGTTTGAATGGCAGTTAGGGTCATCAAAACATATTCAACACATAAATCACCTTGTTAAATGTGTTTTTTTACTTAACGGGAGAAAGATGGATTCATAATTGAGGCCTTACAATTTAAAAATTTGACTAAGCAATATTTGATGCAGTTATCACTTCCTCTTCAAAATCACAAATTACTCATTGCAGTCACAACATTGCAGTAACACAGTAATAGTGTTTTACGGTTTGTCACTAAGTTTGTGAAAGGTTGTTTGAGGGACAACTGCATGTCCCTCTGTCGTCATGAGAGGGCAGCAATGCACTGTAGTTTTTAGGAAATATTCACAAGCCCAAACATCTTCACGATGCATATCATCTTTATCTATCAAGTCTCTTCTATTTAAAAATGGACCCAAAAACGAATAGTTAACCCCACAACCTTCAAAAAAGCATGGTAACCTAGTGGAGTGACATCATTCAGTCCTCCCAGCCCTTCGCTTTCATCACCAAGTACATAATATGACAATTTGTAAATTGAGGTACATTACAAGTAATGCAAAATTAGATAGGTGCAATATACATATATATTTGTCACAATATATCCCTTGCAATATTCCTCTACAATTTTCACGGATTTAATTTACTCAGATATATTTGACTGAAAGGATATGAAGATCTCCAGTGTGGAGGAGCAAATATCAAAATATCTTTCCAAAGAAGAGGATTTTGACATTGGGATGCTTTGCCCACCAGCCTGCACACTGAAGAAGGTCAGAGAGACACAATCTGTTTTTTCTGCACTGATAAAAGGATAATAGAGAGATCAGGTTTGCATTGATACAGGAAGATAGAAAGGTCTGAAGATTAGTAGGTGGACATTGTTTTTTGAGTGTGGACCATCTTTCCTCCTCAGTCTATCGATGTGTTTTTCCACTCAATGCTTTCCTTGTTTTTTTGGTCTCCATCTTTGTCTCTCAGCCTCATTCCTGTGGTGTTTCATCCCAGAGATCACCTGTCAATCAAACAGTGTGTCCAGCACTGTGACGTCTTTCTCCTTGGATTTTCTGTTGATGGAGTTTGAGTTTCTGTAGGTGGCGCTCTTTTCTTTGTCTGTTCAGCCACGGTGGCTATCGCTGCTCATGCTAACTACCCAGTTCTTCTTCTGTTTATTCCAAACAAACCGCTGCTGCTGCTAGAAATGTGGAAACGGGGGATTTTCCAGATTTTTCCTACCAGACACCGGGTGTTTCGAACAGCAGAAGTAAAATCTTTCATGAACTTGGAGTGGGTTGATCATTGTTGCATTACATCCATCGCAGTTAGAGTAGCGAAACAGACATTTATATGAAAATGTAGATAATAACTTTAAGATAGACATCAAAATAATGTCACCTTTTCATGAGATATCAGCAGACAAGTAACATCAAAGCGCTGTTTGCCTGCGTCTGCCTGCCTGCATTTGATATGTCAGAGCGAAACACAAGGTTAGACCTCCTGAAAGTCACGGCTGTTGCCCGCTGTGATCTCCATAGCCGGCGGCATGCGTCACCTGTCCTGGCTGTCATCGGTAACCCTGGGACTTCGCCACGGTGACAGTCTCATTACGATGATAACTCTGCCGGCTGAATACATTACTGTTATGATCCTGGTGGTGTTATGATGGTGCAGACTGGCAGGCAGTTCTGCAAACCTTAACTCCTTAAGCTGCAGGCCGCCGTGCTGTATTTCATCCATGTACCTGCAGGCTCGGTGGAAGACGGAGGAAACGGTTACCAAAGTGACAAAATAAAACTCTTGTGACAATAAACTGCAACTGATGTGGATCTAATCCATCCCAGGGCTTCAGCGTGCCACCAAACCCAACTGCTTAAACCACCAAATATTAATGCCAGTCCCACAATGTTCATAGAAGGTCCCTTATTATTTGGCTTTCATAATTTCATGATTCAAAATGAGTATAATGTTCTCCATGATGAAAATACATGTAGCTTAGTTCAAAGTTGTATTGAATCAATATTGGACCCTGATGGTTCTCAGACTTATGTCGTTTGTTTCAACATATTTTAAGTGAAAACATACTTACTGCTCTGATTGCTGGTTTTGACAAATTCCACTCAAGAAATAATCACAGAGTCGGATAACAAACAATTGAAACAAGACAAGGGAATCAAACCCCCTTAACCCGGACAGCTTCAGTGCCGTGCTCTCCCAGCTGAACTAGGGGACTCTTAAAGAAATAAGCTCAATAAGCCTAAACACAAGATAAAATCACTTGCTAAGCTGGTCAGTTTTCACAGGGCAGGGCTCGGGGAAGGTTATATTAAGAGATTGTGATCTGCCGCCACCTTGCATCGTACCAGTGGCTCTTTCCTCCACTGTGCATCCAGCTGAGGTACAGATCCTCCCTCCATGTGGCCCAAATTAAATTCCTTAACGTTCTACTGGAATGCTTATTTGGCTCCTTGAGGTGAAATGGAGCGGCGTAAACATCTATACTGTCATACAGGCTGATGGATCGGGCGGTCGCTGACGTGGAACCGTTCCTTATACCGGTTCCCCGTCCTTGTAATTTATAGCACCATTCAGATGTGTTCACGCATGGCTGCTCAGGGCCGGACGGTCGGACGTGTGTTTATAGCTCTGGGTTATACGTCGGGGGTCAAAGTGTCCGTCTCACTTGAGTGACATCTGCTTGAGACAATAATTAATGGCTCAATAATTGATGCGGCTGTTCACGCGGGTAAGAAGACCACGGCAAGGTGAGATCTAATGAGAGGTCGCCGAACAACCTCTGCAGCGGTGCAGTATGTGAGGTCGAAGGAGTGACTCATATTTCACTATTATCTTAACACAATCTGAGAAAAATATGAGGTTGTGTGTCCGCCGTGTTCCCAACGGCACTGGGAGCATCTTTGCAGGAGCACCAGAGGTTAAAAACTGTCCAGCTTTTAGAAATGCTGCACTTCAAGCTTGAGCTTTCATCCTTCACAAAGCAACAGCAGCAGAAATGACCATGGTGAGTGGTTATAATCCTCAGAATACACTGCTTGACCTCTAATCCACCATCCTGCTTCCCATTCATGCAGTCTACTCACCCTTGGGAGCTTCCCAGCACAACGTCAGACTACGAGTGTCTAGCCACTCGGCGCTTCCACTGGGTCGACTGGGTGTCAAGTGTGCAGCCACAGAAGCCAGAGTCACACAGGAAGCATCAGACGTGTGCTTTTTCAAACGAACCGTTGGTTTTCAATGGCCAACACTCGAGACCCAGTGGGGGGTCTAACTGACAAACCAACCAAATTGGTTCGATTTGGGAGCATCAACAGAATCAAATTTTTCCAGAAGGCAATATTCTCTACTTTATCATTATCTAGGTAGCTATGTTCGCCTTATGATACATAATTTTGATACGTTTCTAATTTGCTGTCATATATTAACGGCATATTTGGATTTTGGTTTTTAGCACCCATTTGCAGCTCATCAAATTGGCTGCAGACGATATATCAGGTTTTAGCAATGATGTCACGATAAAATATGGCGAAGTGCAGATGCCAGTGCCTTGGTGTTGACACTTAAATCTTGCACCATAAAGGCAGAAGACGAGGCGGTTGCATCCACTGCGTCCGGGCCAAAAACAGCAGTTGCTGAGATGGCGTTTCTCATTCACCTTCCCCACCCAGGTTTTCCCAGCTGGTCTGGGATCCATACCGGCGACCGTCGTTCATCAAAGAGCGACTGAAAGACAAAGCTCTTCTCACATGTGTTGTTGTTTTGGAAATGTTTACAGCGCTTGGTGTTTTCGTCTGGCTCAACACACTTGAAAGCGTTTCACCCGGTCATCCAGATCTCAACTTGGGGTGGATCGAGGAAGTGATGTTTTTCCTGTGTTTGTGGGTTTGCACGCTCAAGAAGAGCTCAGGAGGGTCTGGAGTAGAAATCAGGTTTGACTCTAATCTGGGGGAAGAATTTGTGACAACGCTGTAAAAATACTACAAATAAAAGCACATGGCGGTAGGTGGCTGAGCAGCTGGGCGGCGTCCTCCAGCTTATAGAGTGGTGCAGGGATGACGAATTTTTGTAGGCCAACCCGGAAGTTAGCATCGCCCTGGTTCCCTAGACAAAAAGCCAATGGGATTTTTGCATTGAATTTTGGATTATTGCAGAAAATAAACTCTGTGGCAGACAAAAGTTTATGATACTTACACGTTTTGGTCAGCAAGATAATCTTCACATAATCTTCTTTTTTAAGACACGTAAAAGCTTCAAAATTCACGAGTGGGGTATTTACTGACGTATTTTATGTCGTAGAACAAAATGTGAAAACCTCCTAAGCTTGTGTTAACCACAGACCTTACTTCAGGCATCTAACCAAAAACCCATTCAAAAAACCCATTGACTTCAAGACGAGGGAACCGGAAGTGCAAAAATGCTAACTCCCTTCCGGGGTTTAGCACTCATTCCTGCAGCTTATGGTTAGTGGACTTTAAACAACAGGACTCTCTGAGCAGTTAAACGGTAGATTTTTTTGTCAGCTTTTATTGTGAGTCACTGGAGAAGGCGATGCTGTCTATATTCATGAGCACTGTGATAACATGCTCTCAGGCAAGTCCTTGAAATCTTTCAGTTTTTCAGTGTTATTGTTCATGTAGCCCTGTTGTTACCACAGGATCTGAAAGTGAGACTCTTCACTACCTGGGTGCTTTCTAACTTTTCTATAAATCTGTTCCTTATTAAAGTAAGAGAGGACAATTTGTATTATTGTGAGAATTTAACTGAAATTATAAATCTTTCTTTACACAACTTCTGTAATCCTCTTCTCTTATGGAATTTCATATAGATGACAGCAGACGATGAGGAGGTATTTGTGTCCATGTGTATTGACTAAGTTTCTGGGGACATTTTGAACAATTACTGATGACTGACAAGATATTATTATTTGTTCAGCGTGATAAATTAATAGATCTAAAGTCTGAATCCACGACTAAGAACTCTTTAGTTTCATCATTTATGAAAAACAAATACAACTTTTCAGTCAATAGTCATTTCTCAAACAAGATTTATTTATTTTTATTAATAATTGCAAATGTTCCTTTTTCAAAGTTAAAGCGTTAGCAGTAGCGTCAATAACGCAATACTGCAATTTAAGAAAACCTTCACAAATGGTGTGAACACGATGTTATGATATATTTCAATTTCATACGAGCATTTCTCAAAGATCTAACAGATCTGATTTTTTTTCTTACACTGATGCAACCATTAATAAATGATTCAAGTGTGTGTGTGTGTGTGTGTAACTTTAAAACAAATCTTTAGTGCTCTAAACCTATTTCGAGCTCCCGGCTGTTCCAGTAAGTCACTTCAACAAATTGTTTCGATGAGCGGCTCGTGTGCAAAACTCCTCCAGTCAAACCTGATCTGTCCCGACTCTGAAAGCACCCTGCTAGCGTAGAGGGCGCCAAAACCAGCACGACGTAACGCAGATGCTGCGTCAAAACCACAAGAAGGACCTTGTTTCAAAAAGACTGCTGCCGGGAATGGAGGCTTATTGTAAGAGGGTCTGAGAGTCTGGATGGAGTAAATCTGTCAACCCTTAATGGGCTGGAATGATAATTGGGGCGTTTATCAGGATGCAGCATCAAAGCTCGTACATGGACATGCATGCAAGCTGCCTGGATCTGCCCTGCCCTGCCAACAGTCCCAGGGGGTATTCTGGGTGAAGTTCACATTCAGTATCTGTTACAACATCCTCCCTGTGTACAGCAGCCTTCAGGCATTTTGTTTTTCCTACCAGCTTTAATAGGACCGAGAGAGAAAAACAACTCAATATAACTAATGAAAAGCAACGAGCAGAAAAGCAGCTGTTGTTTAAACATAATGAACTTGACAGAGGAATGTGACTCCGCTGACCAGGTAGCACGTGAATCTGTTTTCATCAGCCTGTTTACATTCATCTGGGGGATACAGAAGTAAAAGCCCCGTGGAGGTAAAACATGAACATGAAGAGATGTGCAGTTTGAAGTGATTCTCGCTGCTACTAACCACTGTAATGCAGCTGCGCCTCACTCACTTTCAACTGAAGGGTTTCATTTGGAAATGCTATATTACCTATTTAAGACTCAAAGAAATTGCTACCTCTTGCCCAGTATTTAAAAAACAGATGTCTGCCGCCTCTAAAATATGACTTTTTTTTTGCAAATAAAAGGCTCAAGATAGCTTGTAACTTACTGTTAGGCCATAAATAACTTGTCAGAGTGGGTGTAAAACATTTTTTTCAAAAGTTGGATATGTCAATGCTAGTCATTACCTAGCCAAAAACTAAGACCCCCCCCACCCAGGTGATTTGTACCATTTCTGCTCCATATCCATATTTCACCATACATGAAAGGGTCACAGGAATAGTTCGTCACCGACCCTTCGACCTCCTTACTTTTGGTTGCTGTTAATGTTGGTGACCGAGGAATTTAATTTAACAAAATGTCTAACAAAATGTGATTTATGGTCACATTTCTTAATACCTGCATCACAGCTGGCCATCAACTGGCCAAGAGCTGGGAACCTTCGCGAGGCTGCAGCCAGGGTAATACTCAGGCATAATCTAGATTCCAGCGCTTGCTTGGTTGGACATCCAGCTGTTCAATGTGTTTCCCCTGCTGACGGCGATGGAGTCAGGCAATGTTTTTCTGCTCTCCGGAGCGGCAGAGAGACAGGCTCCGCATCCCCCTTGCAGATGTTTGTGATCATGGTTAGATGGTGGCCAGAGATTCAACTCTCAGAGCTGCTCTCTGGTCCTCAGGCTGCCTGCTGTATTGGTTTTGGAGTGGGAGCAGGGCTTCGCTGGAAATAAGCTCCCCCCAGCTCCATGCGTCAAGGAGTTTGGAGGGGGTTTTTTTTGGAGGTAGATATACTACAAACTTAGGATAGACTAATAAGCTTAAGGGTTCATGGAAAAGTTCACTGACTGAACAACAGGAGTTTAATATGTACCTCATGAGTTATGGCGGTGTGGTGAATTGGGGTTTCTCCCAAACGTCAAAGTGAAGGTGCTGAGACCGGCGTTTGTCAGTGATGTTATTTCCTGAATGGAGGGAAGCCATCTGGGCTTTAAGACGTCAGACATCACGGACATATTTATGGTGTGTCTGCGTACATGCGTGCAATGTGTGAGTTGGCATACGCGTGTAGGCGCCACGTGAACGTAATATCTGCTATCTGGTGGATGCTTCTACCCCGAGCACCCTACACTACCGTGACTTTGTTAGCACGGGTGGCCCCAGAGGGAATCGAACCCCTAACCCTGGCAGTGTTAGTACCCATGAGCTACACAGCACTACCAACATTAACAAAGTAGGACTCTTTTATTTGAAATTGTTCACCTTTTACACATTGACAGGTAATATACACAAGCCTTTGTGGTCCCTCGGTACCCAAGACATGGTCAGTGGAAATGTGTGCTAGATATCAACTAGGATGGCTTATGGTGGATGGCAAGCTCACAGCCACACACATTCACACACACAAGCATGCACACACACACACACACACAAACAACTACACACACTCACACACGCCCCAAGCACACATACAAACGTGGACACACACACACACACACACAAAGGACAAATACGAACACACAAACGAACGTTATGCACGAGATAATACGACACTACTAACCATCTAACACAGTCTAGCCATCTAATGTCGACATCGATGGAGGAGGGGCTTAAAGTGCATACAGGAAAGGCGGAGGGCCTCTTTTTTTAATCAGTAACAGCCTCTTAAACTATGAGTGACTGACGACCTCCACTAAAGCAATGATCTTAGTGCCACACTGTATCGTTACAAATAGCATATCCCTACCATATCTATAGCTCACACGGTGCCTTGCATCACATATGACACTGCATAGTTCACGGGTTAGTCTCAGACATTATTGCGGTACAATATAGGTCCAGGGTCCGGGGTCCGGGTGTGAGAGGATGGCACAGAAAGAGAGTTGGCTATATATGCATAGCCCAGACATCGCTGACGGGGGGGGTCGGGGGTGGGGGGTGGGGGGG
The DNA here is from genome assembly GCA_034670405.1 of Hoplostethus atlanticus. NCBI lineage: Eukaryota > Metazoa > Chordata > Actinopteri > Trachichthyiformes > Trachichthyidae > Hoplostethus > Hoplostethus atlanticus. The sequence goes on from JAXDDX010000096.1 coordinate 1,046,020, forward strand.
AGGTTCAGATACAACAAATAAATCCATTGTGATAATTTCAGTCCGGTTTAGCTCAAAATGGTCCAACGGTGGCGTCTGTAAAGGTATTCCATACAGCGGCCCGGGTGTGATGTTCTGTATCCGGGATGCATAGAAGGAGTACAGACTGGTGAGGCGACTCCGTGGGTGAAGCGACCCCCGGATCAGTCGGGTCAATAGGGGGCAAATAGGACTTGCGGGTGGGAGGTCCTGACCGGCCCGGGGGCGGGGCGGAGCAGCGCGGCAGTGAGGGTCTGTGTCTGGAAAAGGGTGGGGGTCGGGGCGTTGTTGGCGGCGTGGGTGGAGCGGAGGGGGAACACGCTGCCCATGGTCGCCGCAGCCGCCGCCACCACCGCCGCCAAGTGAGCCGGTAAAATCTGGGCTGTCAGGGGCTGGCACCGGTCCTTACCCAGGACCAACTTCACCTGGCAGACGGAGACATAAAAATCAATACAATTTCTACCTCAGGACAGTGATGAAGCCCATCTGTCTCTGACTCAGATGGGGGGGGGGGGATGATGATGAGTGTAGAATTGTGTTTTTACAGAGAGAGAAAGAAAGGAAGGAGGAAAGAAGGAAGGAAGGAAAGGAAAGATGAGAGGCAGACAGAAAAGAACGACCGCCAACAACACACAGACAGACGGGCTAAAAAGGTCACCCAAGTTATCCGACTTAATCTTCTGTATCAGTAATAGAAAAGTTACGGCCTCGCAGCACCGGGATGGCAGCGATTGTCATGGGTTATCAATCACTGACTCAGGCATCGTAACCCGATGGGAAGCATTCTTTACTCTCTGCTCATCAAAGAAGCTCCTCTCCGTTAACTCAGTCAATGATGGGTTTCAGAAAAAGTCATTTCCCCCATACTGTTAACCCCTGTGCTTCGTCTCGGCAAACAGTGGGCGTGATGGATGTCGTTTTTTATGAGGGGCTGGGATGGAAAGTCGGGGGCTCTGCTTTGTCTTTTTCCACACTGAAGCCACACTGAGGCTCCTCCATGCATCTTACCAGGCCGCTGTCATACAGCAGTAGCGAGGAATCGGTAGCGTTTGTTTTGCCCTGCGTGGAGGGCGAGGAGGCTGGGCTCTGCCACATAGGACCACGTGTACCAGAAATTTGAAACAATCCCAGGAAAGTAGTTGAAGTTAAGTCAATATGCTGCTTTATTCTGACAGCTCATTCTGTCTGAACTGCCCTGATGCAGCAGACCCCACCCCTCCGCTTCTCCAAGGAGGTTAAAACAAACTAACAATTAAAAACAGACTGATAATAGTGACTTGTAGCTAGTATTGGACCCAGGTCTGCATTCCACCTGCAGCATGCTGGCTCAGACGTGCCGTTTCTGTCAATAAAACATCAAGTTTGAAAACTGAATCACGCTGCTCCCTGCTACGGTATTTCACCGGCAGCAGGCTAACAGCTGAACCAGCCATTAAAGTTGGCATTTTATTGAAATAAGTGCCGTTTGGTTGATTGAAGGCCTAATTGAAGAGTGGACCCTGACGGTTCAGAAGAGCTGTGGATTTCTGCTGATAAGCAAGGAAGCATTAAACTGCCAAATTTTTCGGCATGCATGTTTTATTTGATGTTCTCTCCCATGCAAAGAGAAAAAGAGAGAACGGTACGTATTGGGGCTCAGACCTACGCTTTTTATTTGACCTGCAAACTGTAGCAACGTGGAGGGGCTGTAATAGGAGAATCACAATGAACATGGGTTTAGATATCAAGCAAGAAATACTGTCTTTACTCATGGTTTGATACATCTAGCTCCCAAAATGTGATTCAAACTGAGTCACTGTGGGCGTTGTTGTGTCGACACCAGGACCTTTTGCTGTTGCTAGTTGATGACTGAGGCGTGGGTTGACTCACCGGCAGCTTGGTTTGGCCTTTCTGCGGTTTGCTGTAGGGGCTGTATTTGGGTTTGGCTGGTTTACCTGCTGCTCTGTCTTTATGACGCCGGCTGCTGATGTGCTGAAAAAAAGAGGCGGAGCAAAATGTTAAAATAGGCAGAGAGGTTCAAATGAGGTAGAGAGGTTTCACTAATCCACCGCTGGTCCTGCTCAGTGGGTGGAGCGTGGCACTGCATTGGAGTTAAAGCTGCAATATGAAAGTAAGCTAGTTGCACTGGGGTGGCGCTACAGTCGATCAGCTCACTTGTTGCCGTTGCAAATTGGGTCTATTTAGGCTGTCAAACTCACTGACTCATTCTCTGCTGCTGTACTGTATCACTCTGCTTCTCCTGCTGCACATGATCTCACACCCCACCACTACCCAGCATGCACCTGTGGGCTCTGGCTCATAGCCCGCCAAGGGGGGAGTGCTATCGATCACTCCCTGCTTCTCTTGTCTTAATTACGTTGCACAGAGGGCGATGCAACAGAGCCTTGACGCCAAAATACAATCTGTATGTACATTTATTATCAATAAAAAAAAAAATCATAATCAATACTTGTTTGATTGAACTGGTGGAACTTTTGCTGTGGGTACAGAACAATGGCGGAAAGTGGCATGAAAAGAAAGTACAGCAAGACACAACATGCAGGAGACAAGACGCATTCAGAAACATGGTGAACATCTGCATTTGTTTTTGTAGTGGAGATTACCTCCGTTCACCGTCTGGTTACCTCAGCCTTCAGGATAGACAGCTCATCAAGATGAGTGACAGGTGTTGGGGCGGGTACTAACAATACACTTTGCTGACTAGAGGCGAAACGTTGCATATCGCTGTTGTTGTGTGAAAATGTTCCATGCTTTAACATAATGAAGGACAACATGGTCTTCTATGGGCTGAAAAATGATTTTTCTCTACTGGATTGAGAAGAATCTACAGCCCTCGGTTTTATGAAACCCTTTCAAAACCCATTGGATAAACTCCAAAATGCTTGGTGGTCGATCTGAAAACAAGGCTGCCTTTCTTTGTTCCTGAAAAGCTGACATTTGAGATATTTTCCCCTGAGATTTTCCCCTGCTGGAGGCACTTATAGAGAAAATAAACACAGTTATGATACTGTAAAGCACTTACAGGCATGTATATGGCATGTGTTTTTTATCATGTTGAATTTGTTATGTGTTCAGTCACACATGGACAAGGCATGCTCCTGGGAGCTGATCAACCCCAGTGCATCAGATCAAAAGTGCTTCAGTATCTATAAACCATCACGTGTTAAATATAAGAGTATTGAGGAAACTAATCTTAAACCGAACCAGATCAAGCCAGAAATCAAAGAATTCAGTGTGGAAACATGTCAAGGACGAAGAGCTGATTTTTTTGGCTTTGAGTCAAACTTTCAAAAGTCTTTGCAGTGGATTTAACAATAACATATTTCCTACAGTTTCAGGGTTGACTCAAGCTTGAGCTGAAATTTGTCAAAGTGGATTCTTTTCAGGGAAAATCGTAGCTGTTCAAAAGCGCTCGCTAAAAGTCTCTGCATGAAAAATGTATACACAGTCTGTCTCCATTTTCAGTGAGAAACCTCAAGGTTAGTTCAGACAAAACCGCAACCCACTGTAAAGCAGCGTAGATGAAATTCCCCTGCGAGAAAATGATCAGCAGCTGCAAGGGGAAAAAAAGATCCAAAGCTACCAGCGAAATACATCCAACGGTTTCTATAGGAGAATTCATCCAAGTCACGATGAGAAATTTAATTGGAATAAAATACAAGCGAGGAGCCAGAAAGACCGAAGAGGTACTTAGATGCAAAAATCTGTTATAGCACATTAAAGCTCTCAATGAAATCTAGCAAGTGCCAAATACACATCGCTAAAAACGAGAGCAAAACTGAGCTAAGTAACAAAAATTCAAAATGTAATCCTAAATATGAGAGTCTGAGTATTTGGTTTCTTGTTTAAAAACGAAAGACACTCTAGTATGTCTCTCTCACACACACACACAAACACACATACAAACACACACACTTGCTCAATTTTTTTCAATTTCAGCATCAAGATGAAACAACATTTTTACATGAAACCCATTTCCCCAGTTTATCAGTGAGTCTCTCTCCCTCCGTCTCACCTGTTTTAGTTGAGTCTCTGAGTTGACATGCACATCACACGTCTCACAGTGAAACGTTTTGTTCTGCAGGCCTGTCACCGATTTGGTGGGCGGGGCCAGTTTGCTCTTGACTCCCGGCCGGGGGAAAGACTTAATCGAGCCCACGCCACTCCTGGCCTCGAGCATTGTCTTGTGCTTTGTACCTGCAAGTTAGACCAGGAGAGAGTGTGGTCAGTGTATGAACTTTGACCTTGAGATGCTCCTCGAAGGCAGGGTGAGATGAGTGGTATGCAATGTCTAACTATTACCCCCTTTTGACCTGGGAAATAAGCAATAATAGTCCCAGTTTGAGTGTGTGAAAAGGGTACTAGAGGTCTGTTTGGCATCTAGTGTCTATAGCAATATTTATTTTGAAAAGCAATATCTGATCAAAGCTGGATGGAAGGTTCCTATGGAAACCAGAATAAGACCTTGGGCATTCAAGTCAATAAAAACAGTGATGCTAGAAAATATTGTTTATTGTTTAGAAATTGCACTATATGCCACGGGATGGAAAAGTCATGGTAAAGTTAGAAGGCCAGCAGTTAACAACCTCACTTACATCTACAGTCCCCTTTGGCAAAAAGCAACTCAACAAAAAAAAAACATTTGAACACTGAAGACTATAAATATTAGTTATGGAAATTGTACTACATGACAGACATGGTAAAGACGTGGTAAAGATGTGGTAAAGATGCGGTAAAGACATGATAAAGACGTGGTAAAGATGTGGTAAAGACATGGTAAAGACGTGGTAAAGACGTGGTAAAGACGTAACAGACGTGGTAAAGACATGGTAAAAGACGCGGTAAAGACATGGTAAAGACGTGGGTAAAAGACGTGGTAAAGATGTGGTAAAGACATGGTAAAGGACGTGGTAAAGACGTGGTAAAGATGTACTAAAGACGTGGTAAAGGATGTGGTAAAGACGTGGTGAAAACGTGGTAAAGACGTGGGTAAAGACGTGTAAAGATGTGGGTAAAGACGCACTAAAGACGGTGGTAACGACGTGGTAAAGATGTGGTAAAGACATGGTAAAGATGTGGTAAAGACACGGTAAAGATGTGGTAAAGACGTGGTAAAGATGTGGTAAAGACACGTAAAGATGTGGATAAAGACAGTGATAAAGACGTGGTAAAGATGTGGGAAAGACGCTGTAAAGACGTGGTAAAGATGTGGTAAAGACATGATAAGACGTGGTAAAGACGTGGTAAAGACGTGATAAAGACGTGGTAAAGACGTGGTAAAGACGTGGTAAAGACATGGAAAAATGTGTAGGAACCCAGCAGGTAACAACCTCATTTACAACTGAAGTCCCTTTTGTCCTTTTGACAAGACGCTCTGCTGGAAATGCTCTCCCCTACCAAGAGGAGTAATCTCCTCCAGAAAAACTCATTAAAAGGTCAACGACTGGGGCTCGCAACCGCAAGGGGACGCAGCAGAAATGTCAGTACATGTCTCTTACCACTGTTGTGAGCCTCCAGCTGTGACGCCGAGTTGACAGCCACTTTGCAAAGCGAGCAGTACAGAAGACGTCTAGCCTTCTCTTCCTCCGTCTCCACGTCCGTCTCTGCTTCGTGTTCGGCCTCAGGCTCCATGTCTGGTTCTGAGGGCGAACCGAGCTTCGACGCCCCGTCCTCCCCTCCGACAGCTGAGGTAGTCTCTGGGGCCGGAGCTGCCGCGCTGCCCGGGACCAGCGGTGATGCCAGGGGTGCCAGTGTGGGCATCGTAGGGGTTGCCAAGGATGCCAGGGGTTGTGCCAGTCTGAGCACAGGGGATAGTGGTAGGGGGGCTGTGCCAGGGACGCCATCTGCAGAGCAAAACAGATTATGACCTTGGAAAGAATTGGTTCCATCTATCATTTTGGGAAAAATGCATTATTGATGTAATGCGCTACCAACAGGTTTTTACATATGGCTGAAGATAGACTTTTAGGCAAAATAGTAGAAGAAGAATATTGCTGCACACTTCTCTCCATGCAAAAAGAAAACAGGTTTATTCCAACCTTCCCGTATTCTTTTTGCAGCAATCTGTTCTACTGTTTTGCTTCATTACTCATCAACACCTTGTTTGGGTGTGCATTCATTTCCTCTCTTTTTAAGCTGAATATTTTTGAAAATGTTTTCTAGCACTAGTAGTCAAGACCACCTGAGTCGACTTCAAGTCAATTCTAAGACCAGGTGCAGTCAAGTTTGAGTCAAGACCAGGTCCAAAGGGGGTCGAGACCAAGTCAAGACCGAGACCAGAGCTAATCAAGCCCTACATGAAAGACCTAAAAAGGCAATAAACCGTGTACATGTCTTTCCAAATGTAAAAATAATAATGATTACGTTTCTTAAAACAGAGATGTAAGTCATCGCTGTTTTTGTAATTTTTGAGAAGATGGGAGCCATGACATACGCAGGTTTCTACAGGTGAAATCCCTTAAACTATTTGTAGTGCTGGAGAGAAAATAAACCAAACATTATAGAATTACCCACTTTTTCTATCTTTATATATATATATTATATCTTCGAGTCAACATCCAGTAGTGGCTGAGACCGAGACAAGTCCAAGTCAAAAGGCACAAGGCCGAGACAAGTCCAAGACATCCAAAAAGTGTTGAGACAGGAGTCAATCAATATTTAACCGTATAAATGCTAGTTATTATATATAAGATAAGTTATTCTTGAGCTGGGTCAGTTAATTGATGCTATGGCACATGAATTATGTCTGTGAGACACAAATAATGTACATTATCGAGATGGACAGACGCTGCAATATAACAAAATATTGAATCCACTGTAAGTAACTAACTGTGAGGTCAGATTAACATGTTACAAAAGCAGCCACTGTGCCCAAAGTAATTGTCTGAAATTTTGGAAAGGAGGCATGGATCAATATATTTGATCTAAGGAACAACACCACTTGTCATTGTTTGGAATACAGTGGACTGTTCCCTCTTTTACGAAAATGAAATTTTGCCCTGGCGGCACCTCCTGATCGATGCCACTGCCTCCGAGTTCTCCATACTCCAGTGTCACGAAATGAAGATCGGCCAGCCAAGGGAGCAAATCAATAGTGAATTATGTCGCGCTGTTTTTGTGGGGCATTATGTATGGTTCTCATCTATCCCAGTGGAGGTGTCAGGGCTAGCACTGATAGAAGCTACACTGTCCCCGGGTTCACATCCATCATGGGTCCCGACCTCTGGCAATAGTAAAGATAGGAGGTGTTCTGTTATGGCCAGGGGGGGTAGAAGTGGTGGAATAGGATTCTGGTGAACGTAAAGGTTCTCCATTTAGCATTGTGTGTGTGATCCAGGAGCTGAAGCTTATTCTGCTGCTGAACACAAAGACACTCCGGATGAGAGCATCAGATAAATGCTTAGCATGTAAATGCATGCATTATATATGAGATGTGTGTAGTTCAGCGCTTGGGAAGCTTCAGTCCTTGATGCATTTACCGCTGAATGTTCTGGGAAATGGCTTTGCGGTGCATTTATGCTTGTTCTAATATTGTCCTCTTTCAGTTGACTGGTTCCAAAGTGACTAGAAACCTCACGTAGCAGACTGTTTGCATTGAAATGTAGTGGAGTAAACATATGAAGTGCTATCTGAAAAATTTCAGCTCACACTTCAGAAACATAGATGATTATGTCCTCAGAAAACACAACTGTATTGTATGCAAAGGCCTTCAAAGGACTTTGAGTCGTCACCGGCAACATGCTTGTAACAGAATCATAATATAAAGGACAACCGATGCAGAAGTCCTTGCACGGTTGGTGAGTAATAGGCCCCTGGAGGACCTGCTTCTGGAAGTAAATTTCCCTTTCATTTCCCCTTTCAGACATAGTATCATTCTTTTGATCGTTCAGATTCATGGATTCAGGAAAAAACGTATACAGTATGAAACACGAAAGAATCGCCAAGGTTACAAGAGGGAATGACCTCATCCTATACAGCATTGTGAATGACGTCATCGTCTCCTTTTCCCTCATTTTTCTCATGATACTAAATAATAATATAATATGATACTATGATGGTGGTTCCTGATTCCTTCTCCTCACCCCGACAAACAGCATCATGTCTGACAATAAAACCGCGGTGGAGCGGCTGGTGCAGGTTGCTAGCCGACTAACGTTACTTCGCTCTGGTCGGACTTAAACCATAAGCAGCTTTGCAGCGGGTAACGTTTCTATGGTAACAGCAAGTCTCTGATTGGTTGGCACTCACTAAAGCTTGTGGGTACTGTAGTATTTCACGAGAAACCCAGGATTAAAACACAATTTCTTAACAATGAAGTTGAAATCAGATTGACTGATGGATTCTACAGGGACGTTTATAGTAATTTCACAATCTGATAGCTCACGGTAAATCTACCTTCACTGATCAAACTGATCTGATGGGAAAACTGATTAGGAAATGTACTTCTGGAACCCGATGTTTCAGGTCTATAGGCTTGCTCAAAGGCTCCTGGTCAGGCAGTTTTGCCACTGCAGCCAGCAATTTCTGCCCTCCACTACAGTAGGACTCTCCGCCCTTGCTGGTGTCCGTCTGTCACGTGACTGAGAGGATACTGGGTGACCTTAAACAAGGGCACCTATCGATTACTGTGGCGACCAGGGTGGGGGTTGAGTGTTGGTGGTCCAGCCGGTCAACGTGGCGTACCTGCATCTAATTCACCTCTACCTATATATGTGTTTCAGTAGCTATAGACTAAGTCCATGAACTCAAACCTGAAAAGGGGAACAGTGACTGCAGCATTAATTTATGATCTGTTTAATTTATGTTGGTACTGAATAAACTATGAAGCAGAAGCAAATCTGCTTCCCACCCATACACTGTGAACCTTGTCACAACCAGTTAAGACTTTCACAGATGATGGGCAGATTTCTCAGAAACCTCCGGAAAAGGCATTTTGATTGTGGGATGTAGGAGCAAATCAGTGTTGCTGGTGATGATAACACTCTTCAGACTACACACAGATTTTAGTCCACCTCCACACTAAGCTGCTTAAATTTTATATTTTTTACATATTTATTCTCCGTTTTGTCCTTCTGTCCTCGCATTGTAGTGTGGATGGCGAAAACGATGACACTTGATCCAGGTGTGAGCGGCCACCCGAGTGGTCTGCGCATGCCCACGAAAGAAATAATGCGTTTTTGTTGGTTTAGTGTGGACGGCAAGCTTCTTTCAAAAACGCTAGACACTTTTGAAGGGCTTAGTGTGGACGTAGCCTCAGTTAGACGTAGAGTAACTACAAGTTATTATATACAATATATTGTGGATTATGTGAGTAATCCCAACGTATATACAACAAGAGCAACTTCAGGGATTTGGCAAACAGCCTTTAAAAGCAGCCATCAATACTCCCCTTATGCCTCTATGTTGCTGTGTCTGTTACCACGAGAGCAACTAAATAATTGGTGAACTATTTACGATGCGGCCGACCTTGTCACTTCTGATGAATAATGTTTATGCCAAGAGCAGAGCAGCCGCGACCTCCGCGCTCCCTTCAATTAACAGCCACCTACTCCCAGCCCGCTCTTGTATGCCAGGCATCAAAACAACCTGCAATCACAGCAATTCGCTCGCTCGATCACAAGGCGCTCGCCAGAGACCGAGGGCTGTCATCACACCTGCTTCTCTGGGCAGCCTTTCAATGGCGATGCCGTCAGACTGGATGCGGCTCCAGAAGAAGGTGAGGCGCGTAGCTGCCCGTGTGAACCCCGTGTGAGGTTTCTATCAGCCAGGATATTTTTACACTCTAAATGATAATGCGTTTCAGTGAGGTGCACTTAATTGTTCCTTTCGTGACTGCAGCTGTGAGCGAGATTGTGTAAGTCTTCGTTCAACTGCGTTTGCCTTGGAGGCGTTTAGCTGATGCTCCCACCAAGAGCGACTTAAAAGTAGAATAAGCTTAAAGTGGTTAGAGGCAAGATGCTCGTCTTTTAGGGGCCATGCACTATGCACTTTTCTATTATTATTATTCCTCTGATTGGTCACTTTTTCTGAAATCGGTGAGTGATAGAGGACAATCTCTACCCTGTAGACAGCAAAATTGCTGACCCCATGACCTTTCCTCTAGAGAGCCCATGTGTTCCATGTGTTCCTCCATCCTAAGTTCTCCTTCCTGATTCTCATGATTAAGTGAAGCAAAACAAACGTTTATTTATCTGAAAATGTTGCAGATGATGACTTTAAATCCCTAGATCCCCAACAATACAAGAAGGCGATAGTAATAATCAATAACAATAACCATATTCCTGTCTAATCCTGCATGATAGAGGTGCTGGGTAAATGAATGAGGTGAAGAAGAAGAAAGGTTTTATCTAGCGACTCACTTCAAGGCCTGGTTGGGGAGGCCATCCCACGCTAAGCCATGCATGCATTTGCCCTTGCGTTGCGGTGCGCCTATCTACCATAATGTCATTAAAGAGCCATTTGCCGTTGGAAGGGCAGGTGATTAAAGTGTGCTTTGGCTGGCTTTGGATGCCCTCCACTCTGGGAAGCCTCCAGTAATCCATATCCCCACTCACTGTGACCTAACTGGCTCTGTGAGGCCCAGTTAAGAACTCAATCCCCTCTCATTAATGGAGGTAATGACTGTGATCAATCTGAAGTTGGTCTGGGTGAGTGGGGGCCGACGGCAATGTGGGAGGGAGAGATCAGGAGATCGAGGGAGGAACTAAAGGGAATAGAAAGGAACGGAAAAACAAAAGAAAAAAGGCAAAAGAGGACAGATTGAAAGAGAGAGAGGCGGATAGATCTCGGAGAGAAAGCGGATATGGAAGGGTAAACGAATGCTCGGGGAAAAACACCAGCGGGGGAGGAAAAGAGAAAAATGAGCGTGTGAAATAAGGAGAGGGGGGAGGAGGGAGGCGAGGGACCTGAGAAGGTGAGAGAGAACGCGAGAGGGGGGGAGTGGCAAACGCAACAAAGAGGGAGAGAATCAGAGAGAGGCAGAACAGGACAGGTATTGCGACCCCGCCAGAAAGCTGACCGCCTCTTTTCTTCCCGCGGTTTGTATACCTCAGCTTCCCACCGACTCCCCCGGGAGGCTCGCTCTGCCCCTCTCTCCCCCGAAACCCTTCCACTCTGCTTAGGCTTTCAGGCAATCACCGGACTCCCCGGAGATCCGACTGCCTTCCTCAACGACGCTGGATTAAGCTCTTTAATTAAAATGATTGGGCTGTATTATACGCCGCCGCAACTTAAAGGACAGAAATCCCTCAAGGCTCTTGAGTTCTGTCAAATTCCGTTCGTACGTCTGAGATGCTTTTCCCCCACGTCGGTATTCTGACTGGGTGAATGAGAAAAGGCCAACTGCAGAGTCACGGTTGAATAGTCGCTGAATGAAAGATTGATGAAGGCGAAAACTCAACGCAAAGAAGTGCGCATCGACGGTAGCGATTAGCTTTTTTTTTTTGTTAGGAGAAAAAGAGGCTAAATTATCTATCAGCAGCAGCAGTCACGGCTCTGAACCTACACCGATTCATCTCCCTCCAGTATCGAGAGCGAAACAGCCAAACCCTAAATTCTGCTGGAAAGTTTCTGCTGCCTCACATCCCCGTCCAAACCCCCCCCCACCCCCCCCCAACAAATGAGGACATTTGCAGCTCGGTGCAGGTATACGGCGCCAACCTAATCACCGACTCATCAGGTTTGCTGCTGTCTCTGATGTCTGTCTGTAAGGGGTTTTTCCAACCCGAGTGCATACGTGGGGGACCGAGGCACAAAAAAGCAGTTTTTTTGGGGTTGGAGGAAGGCGGGGGGGGGTGGGGGGGTGGGGTGGGCGTTCGTCGGCGAGGGAGGACCCGAGGAGGGAGACTGTGGTGCCGGTGATGGCTGAACAAGCCTGAGCTAGCCTCCTGCCTCCCTGCAGCCCGCTCCATTGTACAGCTGCTGTCAGTGCTGGCATGGCTCCCTTGACAATCTGCTCTTTAATAGCTAATATCAGGGTACATTTCCTCGGGCGCTGGACTGGAACTGAGAGATGGCGGGCTGTGCTGTGGGCATCTCTCTCTCTCTCTCTCTCTCTCTCGCTCTCCCTCTGTGTCCCTCTACCTCTCTCGCTCTCTCTGGCAGCGGTGTAAAGAGACACACACACACACATAGGAGCTTGACAGGCGGCCGCTGAGTCATCGGGCTAATCTATACTATCTCGCTGTGGCCAGCTGTCCATCTCAGAACACACACAAAGTTCACAGACGAAGAGAAAAACAAGAAACGCCGAATGCATTTCGGCGTCGTCCACCCTGTGATTACACACTTTCACAAATGCACTCATTATTCCTACTCTCTTTGTATGGTTATACATCAACACAAACACTCTCCTCCTCCTCCTCCTCCTCCTCCTCCCTCCCCTGAGCACACTGGCTTATGAAATCTAATTGAAAAGTTTCACTCCGCAATCAATTTCTCCTCTTAGACGGGCCAAGATGTTTTCACAAGCCCCTCTAGGTTTCTTTGTCTCACCAAAACAGCTTGTATTTGTGTCTGATTTCTTCCTTCTTCCATGGTGTTGTTCTGCAAATAAGCTAAACGGCGTGATGGCGATCCATCATGTGACGACGGTGTCCTAACCATGTAGTGCGTTTACCTTTTAAAGGGGTTCTGGTACTCGTAAGACTCTGATGAAGATGTAATACTGAAGTGAGCTGGTGTCTGCACGGCATGGATTAATAAAATGCCATAATAGGATTTTCTGCCTTTTTATTTGTGTGTGGGTTCCCTCCATTTTCTCTGTACTCTAACAAACCGCCATGACGGCAACACTATGGATTGTTATTTAAAGGGAAACTCTGATACTCTTACACTGTTTTATAGGTGTTGTAATTTACCGTTCTGGTGTAGCCCGCTTTCCCTCGACCTGCCTCGACTGCTTCTACTTCAGTTAGTGATTTCCTACAATTCCCAGAATGCCTTTCGACAACCCCCCGGAAAACACGCCTGAACTTGTTCCACATTATATGTGTAGGTGAAGGGAGCAATAGCAACAGTCACAGTGATAGCTTACTCAAAACACAACCTGTCTTGTCTTGTAGCTGAATTGCATTGTGGGTTACTGAGGCTACTCTCTCCTACGATGGATTTCTCCCCGTATGAGTGTTGCTCTTTGATTCTGACACCAAAACCTGATGTTTATTGTCGATGTTTTAAATGGTTTAAGTCCATTTTCTTCCAGAGTGGATGTATTGTGCTTTGGATTAAATCATTTTCTACCAGATGGGTTTTTTGATGGGTTTTAGAGCAAAACAAACACATTGAAAGCCCACTCTGCAAAAAGCAAACAGAGATCCACCTCCCTGTTGTTGCTGCCTACTCTGTGTGTAGCCATTACTCTTCCCTGACCTCTGCTTTTCATTAGAGGGAGTTCTCAGCTACTGATATACCGTCAAATACTTCAGCCTTGCAGATAATGCGGCGTTCACCCGCCTCGCCAATTAATTCTTCTGACATCCAAGCACATTAATATTCATTACCCAGAGCCACTCGTGACAAACCGCCGCCCCCGCCGTACCGCCGTAGACACGATAGCGAGATGGTGGGAAAATGTGCTGCCGCTTTTTAAGAGTATTGAAATGATGAATAGCCATTTGTCTGTTTGGTGATATTGTGTTTGATGGATTGTTGTTTAAGGGCTCTCAGGCCTTTTTTTTCTAATCTTGTGTATAATGTGTTTACAGTATTTTCGAGGGCTGAGTGAAACTTCGGTGTCTGGGTAGTGTAGGTGTTGTATAGCATCTGATCAGTGGTGAGATGCCAGGTGGAGGAGGATGGTCAAGGTCTGACTGTTAGTGTTGTCAGAGGACTAATTCAACGAAACATCTGTGGCGGGAAGTCGCCTCTTGTAAACCCAAAGCTCTCACCCACCAAGCTTTCACTGACATCCATACTAGCTTGGAAAAGACAGATTGTTGTGGTGTGGATGGAAATCTGTTCAGTAACGTTATCAATAAAAGTGAATAGTCTGATGAGGTAGATTTGTTTCCAAATGTACAGTAAACTGTCTCCAGTCCTAGCCCCCTTGGTCCGAGTCTCTACTCCAAAACACTTTGAGAAGAGTTAGCTCAAAAGGTTGTTGCTTTGCTAGCTCACTAGCCACCAGGCTAATTTGGCAAAGCAAACCCTCTCTGGTGCTTATTTCTGATATTTGCTGTTCATGCATTGTTTAAATAAGTGATAATGTATTTTCTGCTTGGTCGGGCTGTACAAAGCCAGAAAGATCCTGGGCTAAATGAGACGCAATGTTGAAATCGCATCTAGTGCTCAGTGGGACGGTTCGCTAGCTAACAGGCTGACATTATGTGAACAAAAAAATCAATCATATTTATCGGTGGCTAAATGTTCCCAGTCAGAAAAAAAGCACGGAAATGAACCGTGTCTATTAGATTCTGTTGAGACGTTTAGAAACGCAATCAGCTCTTCACAGCCACTGAGGAGCTGAGGACCTCCAATATGGCCGCCAGATGGTGTGTTGTGCATTACTGTCACCTGGAAGCCCTCTATTGGTAAATGTCCACTAATTAAGCATGGATCGGCTCAAAGGGAGCTCGAGGGAGAAGCTAATGGTTTGATATGTGTCTGTAAGGTAGCAGCTTAGTAACTCTGTGGGAGACAGGCCATCGAGGAAAACCACCAGCATATCGCCACAGATGTGAGATACTACCTAATCTTTAATCTTTACTTTTTACTACATACTTGATCTCATCAGTCACATAATGCATCATGTCTTAAGTGCTAATTTCAATCAATTTTCCAATGAATTTTGCACCTTTTATGTGATTTTGACTTTTCCTTATGTACATTGCTGTATGCCATTTGGCTGTTTATCATACTGCTTTCTCATCAATAACTAGATAATATAATATAATAATAATAATATAATAATTATGAGCCTAAATCCCAAAAGCTGCCGTTCTGAACCTCTCTGGTATTCCATTGGTCTTTGGACCCCAAGCAGTCCTTTGCTAAGTGCGAATTGAGAAAATAGGTCAAAGTATGAAATATATAGAAATGTGCTACCAATTTAAAGACTTGTGGAACGTTGGAAGACTACATGGGTAGAGGTAGAATTAAACCCAGACAGCGATGGCTCAATATGTTTCCAATTTCTTTAAAAACTTCTATTCTTACAGTAAAAGGGGAAGACTTTCATTGGGCCAATATCATGACATAATCATAGGCAGTTTGAGAACACTTCAGTGGAGGAGACAGAAAGAGGAAGGCAAAGAGGTTATTATCCTCCGCAGCAGAAATCAATGTGAAACAGCGTCGATAAATCAATTAAGATAATCTGCATCTGGGTCTCCTCTGGTGCTGAACGACTCAGTTTTATTTACTTTTTAATCAGTTTTTTTAAGTAGTGGTCCCGTTGAGATTAAGAATCGCCTGTGATCAATACACGTATCACACAAACAGCAATGCACATGAGCACAAATATAATTAAAAATGGAAAAACAGGTGAAGTCAAAATTCATTACGAGCATACTGCATTGGCGGTCCCGCTAACCCAGGGATGACTTCATCAGCTCTGGGTCCATCCAGCTCCTACAGTGACTGCAAGTTGTTCAACGGAGCAAAACCAGCAATGGCAGCTAGATGATCGGTGGCACCCATATCTAACATATCTAACATATCCACCATTCAGCAAAGGACAGCAGGCATATAGAGACACTGACGACAACAGAGACAATGTGTTTGGGAGTTTGCAACAGGCAGTAAAAGACCAACCTTTCCTGTCGGTGCCGTTGGGGACCTGCAAAGTGTTGATGCTCTTGGCGATGTCCTGGTTGGTGGTTTCCTTGGTGACCGCTGAGCCTTTGAGCTTGCTTTTCGGAGCATCCAGAGCTTTTAGCTTCTTGGCATGTTTGGTCCCCTTATAGTGGGCCAAAGCCTGGCTCTGTGAGGAGAACAAATAGCAGGCTCAATTTAAAGCAGGAAACCAGCTAAAGCCGGGGCCAGAATCGAAAAGGAAAGCTAGAGGAAAACCGGCAGGTCAGTCAAACAGACTAAACACGATTAGCAGTGGATAATTGATCGGCCTTGCAGTGAAGCAAAGACTTACAATCTGAAGAATTCTGAGAAAAGTGACTGACTCCTGAGAACACTAAACTAACTAAGGTAACTTCACACAACAGTTTCACAGACTGGATATATATATATATATATTGTAGATACTGTACATTGATTGAATAACTTGAGGAAATGTTTTTTTTGTGGATTGTTTTAAAAAAAAATGTATTCAGACATGTAGTATTTTGGAAATGACCTCTTCATGACTGTTCTGAGGCTATGCACAACCTTATAAAGCCTTCATATGAAACCAATGTCCATGATGGTATGAATCAGCCATTTATGCATCATCATTTCTTATTAAAAAATAATATCCAGATCCCTGTGATTGGAATATCTCTGACCTGTGATGTTTAATTTATGGCGGGTGGGCGTCCGTGTTTAAAGTCCGAACACGTAGCGCCACCAAGATTCACCTTCACAACACATTCATCCAGGCACACAGAACCGGGACATATGCAAAGACTTTGAGCCGTCCTTGTTTATCACCGCACACTTCCTCGCAGACGTCGCCTGTGGCAGGAAGGAAGGTATCAGGGGGGATGCAATTGCCTCTTGGAATGAATAAGTGTGCCAACCACACGGCCCCAGAAGACATTTGTAAGCATCTGTATTTATGGGCCGTGGCGGGGGTTTCACTAAAGACCACTGAGACAAAGAGACCATTCTAGTTAGTATTCTCCACATTATGAGTAAAACCTTTCCTTTTTTTTTTTTTCCTCGTGAGTAAAAACAGCGTCGCCATTGTGTGAACACTTGTCATGCTGTTTTGATTGTAAGAAAATGAGCTCGCAATCTCATATCATAACTGTCGCAGTATATTATGAAGAACGCACTTCACTTGAACATTCCTCTCATCTGCACGATATTGATGGTGAGTGCTGGTAATTTGATAACAGATTGAAAAGCTGTACAAGAAGCCAGCGTGTGATAAATTAATGAAATGAGACAAGTATATTTAAAGGCGTTTGATTGCAAAACGCTACAAAACAGACACCTGAAATTCAGCAGTCAGTCCTTCAAAAACCTTGAAAACAAAGCGTATTTTTTCACTTTCATGCCAGCGATCGTTTTTGTCGTGGGCGTCACTTCTCCGAACGGTGGATGTGTTGTTCTGGCACGACCCGTGAATCACTCTCCAGGTACCAAAGCCATTAACACAAGTAATATTGATTACTTGAGTATTAAATGTAACTAAGACGATAATTTATCTTTTGTTGGAACAATGATGTGGAAGAACTGTGAAGTGTAAGTCTGACACGTGCATGATTCAAGCTAGGAAGGAGATCATTTGTTTTCCAGATGCTTCATGAGTGGAAAAAAAACATCTTATCAAGCAAGGCAGAGCGGCGGGGATGGTCTAGTAGGTAAGTAACCAAAAGGTCACAGTTTCAATCCCAACGTGTCCATCAACAGCCAAGACAATAAACCCTGCTGACGTCGTAAATCAGTCTGGATGAGAGCGTAAACGACTAAAATGTGAATGTTTACTCGATTATTCCTGTCATTCCTTTGTTGTCTAGTTGGTGTCACTATTCTCACTGGATCTGAGGGCCGAACCATGAAAACAGCCCCAGACTTGATTCCATTATACACATCAGAAGGGGTGTCCACATACTTTTGGCCGTGTAGTTTTATGTATAATCTCCTGGGTTGCGTTTCCCAGTCTGAGTGTGACAAAAGTTCAAAATGGCTGCCGTGGGAATGAGGTCAATTGACCAGCACAGGCCAATAAAACTATTTTAAATGCATGTTGTCTGATAAATCAACAAGTTAAAGATCAGTGCAATCACTCAGGGATGCGATCTGGACAACACAACAAAGCCGAGAGGAAAGAAAAGAAGAAGAGAGCAGCGGAGAGGAAGAAGCAGAAATTATCCAATGGAAATGAATGGAAAGCAGAAAACCCTGGAAGAAAACCTCATAACACGCCCGAACATGTAACGACAACACAGCGTGTTTGAAGCGGTTGTCAGAGGAGGATGTTTAGGTATGGGCGAGGAGAGGACATGCTGTTTGGGCCTCTCAACCAACACCATTCAGACGGGGCCGGGGCCAATTCCTTCCATAAACAAACAGAGCATTTCTGGAGGGCAGAAGGAAGGGTTAGTAGTTTTAAAACACCCGATCTAACTACAACTCCATTTTGTTACCAAGTTAATGTGCATGTAATCGTGTATATTTAAAGCTGTAAAGCATGTTCATACTGTCTATTCATATCACTATCAAACTATATATACCTGTCCTATATATATCAGTGTGTGCAGGGATGTGGTGGAGGGTAAACCCAGCTAGACTCAAGTCTACCCAACGTTTTATTTTCAGAGTAGAGTTTAGCCACCTTTTTTTATTTGTGGAATAGTTTGCCCACCTTTTTTAGCCCTGCATAAATCTTCATGACCGACATTCAGAATAAGATTCAGAATCAAATGTATTGGTCAAGTACATTCGCACATACAAGGAATTTGACTCGGTGACGTTGCTGCATTAAAGAACAGACAGGCACAGAAATCAGATAAGGAAACTCAAACAGTCAAACAATATATCCATATATACAATGAAGGACTCCGTGGGGGGTCTGGGGGGTCAGGGGGCCCCACTGCCATGGGGAAGAAGCTGTTCAAGTGCCGGGAGGTTTTGGTCTTGAGGGTTCAAACAGGGAGTGTCCAGAGTGAGAAGGGTCAGCCATGATCCTTCCAGCCTGCTTCCTGATCCTAGAGGCGTACAGGACTCACCTTCTCATACATTCATACTGTAGGAAGGGTATTAAACTGATCTGGGTCTTCAAGGGAAAAAAGGATTATTGACACGACCACACATTCACAATAGTGTGGATAAGAACCACTGGTTGTGTGTTCTGACCCATAACACTGAATGGGAGTGGGAGTCTGAGGGGGGAGGGAGGAGGATCAAGACCAGGCATCAGGAGACATGGGAGGGAATGTTATCCTCCTTCACACATGGTGACTGTTCTCTGTTTCAATGCTGAACCTTCGTGGAAATAAATGTTATCGTGAATATTTTTATTCCGACGCCCCCTGCAAGCCAAATGCACATGCTTTCATCGTGCATGTTGTTGTTGTTGTTGTTGTTTTCCCAGATAAAGTCACATCAATACTAATGATCCCTGCATAAATATGCAGTTTCTGCAGAGAACGCACAAAATAATGGTTTTCTATTCTGAGAGTATAAGTGATGTAATTGATGTGAAGCAGAAACAGTGGCGTCTAGCTGATTCTAACAATTTGGTTTCTT
The DNA here is from genome assembly GCA_034670405.1 of Hoplostethus atlanticus. NCBI lineage: Eukaryota > Metazoa > Chordata > Actinopteri > Trachichthyiformes > Trachichthyidae > Hoplostethus > Hoplostethus atlanticus. The sequence continues at coordinate 1,065,385 of JAXDDX010000096.1, forward strand.
TTCTTTTTTTTAGCACATGCACGCTATCGGGTTACCTAGTGATTAATGATGGAGTCAGAGGTCATGAAGCCATCATAACCTCTAACACACATATTAATACAATACATACAGGAGACAGATTTTCATTCTCAAAAACATGTAATATGCACTTTAAAGTAACATTGGAAACATTACACAGAACAAAATCCCCAAAAAAAATTTAATTAAAAAATGACACACCATGTGCATAGAAGCAAAGCTGTAGTTTCCTATTGAGTGAGGAGGATTTTAAAAGATGCTGTCTTTACTTTACTCTTTAATCTGACAAATCAGGACCACGGAGAAAACCATGCCCAATATATTCAGGCTGGCGAAGGAAAACGCAGTCTTCATGCACCAGTCCGACACTCTGTCCATGCGCATCAAAACGTACGTTAGACACGGCGTGGCGTACACTCTGCGTCCATCCAGAACCGTGCAGTTACAAGAGTTGGGCACCACCGTGAAGCTGTTGCCCCAATCCACATGCCCTTCCAAAAATCCACAGCACTTCCCGCTCCTTTCCACCTCCTGAAACGACTCCTGAAATTCCATTGGTTGTTCACTGAACGGGATCTTCTTCTTTATATGCACCTTCACCAGCGCCTGGGTAGCTGCAGTTTTTGCCATGACTCCCAAGACTCCCAATGCCAGGAGCATGAGGAACATGCACAACAGCCCCATGTCGAACACCATCAGCAGGCCGCGGTTCTCCGGGAACGCTGCGCAGCCACCCAGGAAGCCTAACACCAGAGTGAAAACGCCGATAAGTATGAAGAGGTTTAGTACTGAGAGAACTTCGTCACTGATCTGGTAGCCAGCTCTGTTGTTCCGGATGTGTATGGAGAAACCAAGCATGAAGGCTCCACCCAGGATAAACAAAAGGTTCAAGGTGAAAAACAGGTATTTGATGGCCTTGTTGACTGCCATCGTTCACTCACACAGGCAGGCCAGAGGTAAGGAGAAGGTCTTTGTGCTGCTGGGTGCTATTTGAAAACAGTCTGGTCTGAGTGGGTGGGAAGACGAACGCTGCAAGCTGTTCCTTGTTGAAACAAGACAACAATGAAGACTGGCCTGCGGCGTTTAAAGAAGCTCCACCAGTTGAAGACAAACAGCCCCCAGCTCCAGAGCTTCAGCTACATTTAAATGATGTGTACGTTTCTTCGTGGTTCTTTCGAGTAAATTTACAGAGAAATTCCCTTGAAATGATTCAAGATTCAAGAACTTTATTTGTCACATACACACACAGGGTGTGCAGTGAAATGGAAAGTGGCAATGCTCACGGGAATGTGCAAAGGGCAACAAGTTCACACTATTTACAATAAAAAAACAACCAACACAATATTTACAGTATAACAGTAAGAGCACTATAAAAAACCAACACAATATTTACAGTAAGAGCACTATAAGAATATAGTACAATATGAGGAGTTTGTGTATATGTAATGTAATATAAATTATGTGTAGTCGCTACCTAAGTGTGTGTGTGTGTGTGTGTGTGTGTGTGTGTGTGTGTGTGTGTGTGCATGAGAGGGGCAGTGTGATCGGCTCATAGAAGTCACTGGCCTGGAAAGTAGATGAGTAAAGTAGAAGCTACGAAAACAGTTAAGGTCATAAAGCGAGTGCACCAACAACAACTCCTAGGTGTCCTGGTGGGTGCACACCACTTTCTTGACGTAGTGTAGACATTATTCATGAGCATGACTCTACTGCACGCTATCTCACCAAGCAGAAATGCTGCTATGCTTCCTGCTGCAGAGTAAAACAGAGCAGTATTAAGCAGAACACAACAGGAAGCCCCGCCCACCGCCAGTCTGCCGCTGGTGCAAATTAAGACACACTTCACCCAGAGAGCGTTGCAGCCTTCCCCTGTCTCAACACGGTGCTGAAATGTTGAGTGACAGGTAAACTGGAGCTCTGTCACTCTAGCGGAGAGTTAAAACGAACGGCTGACGGACAGCATGTACACCAAGACAGACGCCAAGACAGACACCAAGACAGACGCCAAGACAGACTCCAAGACCAGACTCCAAGACAGACTCCAAGACCAGACTCCAAGACAGATGCCAAGACCAGACTCCAAGACCAGACTCCAAGACAGACTCCAAGACAGACTCCAAGACCAGACTCCAAGACAGACTCCAAGACCAGACTCCAAGACCAGACTCCAAGACAGACGCCAAGACCAGACTCCAAGACCAGACTCTAAGACAGACGCCAAGACCAGACTCCAAGACAGACTCCAAGACCAGACTCTAAGACCAGACTCTAAGACAGACGCCAAGACCAGACTCCAAGACCAGACTCCAAGACCAGACTCTAAGACAGACGCCAAGACTAGACTCCAAGACCAGACTCCAAGACCAGACTCCAAGACCAGACTCTAAGACAGACGCCAAGACCAGACTCCAAGACCAGACTCCAAGACCAGACTCTAAGACAGACGCCAAGACCAGACTCCAAGACCAGACTCCAAGACCAGACTCCAAGACCAGACGCCAAGACCAGACTCCAAGACAGACTCCAAGACCAGACTCCAAGACCAGACTCTAAGACAGACGCCAAGACCAGACTCCAAGACCAGACTCCAAGACCAGACTCTAAGACAGATGCCAAGACCAGACTCCAAGACCAGACTCCAAGACAGACTCCAAGACCAGACTCCAAGAGCAGACGCCAAGACAGACTCCAAGACAGACTCCAAGACAGACTCCAAGACCAGACTCTAAGACCAGACTCCAAGACAGACTCCAAGACAGACTCCAAGACCAGACTCCAAGACAGACGCCAAGACCAGACGCCAAGACAGACTCCAAGACAGACTCCAAGACCAGACTCTAAGACCAGACTCTAAGACCAGACTCCAAGACAGACGCCAAGACCAGACTCCAAGACAGACTCCAAGACCAGACTCCAAGACCAGACTCCAAGACCAGACTCCAAGACCAGACTCCAAGGCGGAAGACATAATAACCTCATTCTGAGTAATCACTGACACGTTCAGTGTTAGCAGTGGATTGATAACGGCCTTAATGGAAAAGCTCTGACACCGCCATTTAGTAATGCTATTGATTTGACCATATCCAACAGCAGAGGTTGTGTTTTTTTGTTTTATTACTTTGAAAATAGTATGGAGATGAGATGCTGAGATCGAAACCCATCAGTTAGATTTAGAAAGCTGGTTTAATTCAATGCATTTCATTAGGATGTATTGCAGAGTGCATGAGGTGATGACTGCAGCGAGGCCTCGTTGTTTACACCAGTCAGACTGCACATTTAATACAATCTATTCCCTAGACAGCATCATGTTGTTCCAACAGGATGCAACGGTCTCGGCGGTCCCATCGCAGTACCGTCGGCCCCGGTGAGGAGTAAAACACAAGCACATCCCATGAACACCGACACCTCTTGTCTTTCACATGATGTGGAGCTTTTCAGACTTATTGTTCAACAAATCAAGACAAAACTCTCCTCTTGACTCAAAGATCCTCCCATAACTTTCTTTGTTTTTCTATTGTGATGCGACTGGTCCCTCGTTGCCACTTGTTCTGTAAATGGAGCCATTGTGTCCAGACGCCAGACGTCTCTACGACCACAGCGGCGTAGCGACCGGCGTTAACGGCACCATTTGTGGTATCACAAAAAAACATCTGTGAGTTTTTGTCACAATAACAGTAAAATAACAGCCAACAATGTTTTTATCAACTTTTCACACTTGAACAAGATGCACGTACGTAATGTGTCTTAACAATTTCAATAACATGACTGGACTGCCTTGAGGGAAGAAGCAGAGCGTCTCAGAGTGTCTTGGTTCTCATACATTTTCATGTTACACATATTTTTCAAACGCTTCATTCACGCTTGTTATTTGTGTTATTTTGTGAATACTGCATATACAATGTAGATTTATACACTTTTTTCCTTTTTTTTCATTCAGGTATTTTTACTCAGTATTTTCTTGTGCTGTATGTGACCGTGGCTGTGTTTAATACCCACATTTGCTTTATTCTTATTTATATCCTATTTTTTTGCAACAGCCCAGTTTCCCCACAAGGATCAATCAGGTTTAGTCTGTCTAACCTAGTCTAAATATTATATTACTTATATTATAACACCGCTCAAGTCTTGTCAGACGAGGGCAGTTCAGACTAAACAACACAGCAGACCGCCACACACACGAAGACGAGGGATCACACACACACACACACACACACACACACCTGATTTAGTCATTAAAAACAGAAATCCAATTACAAAAGAGGTGTTCTGTTGTTTCTTGCCCCATTTACACTGCAGATGTATTTCGAAGTGACATCATTAGATAAACACTGACGCTCTGTAGACTTTCAATTCATTTCTAATTGCTTACTTGCTGATTGGTCGGGGCGTGTCACCATTTTAAAACCATTTTAAATGAAAATAAAATGATGAATTATTATAGCAACGTATCACGAGTGGAGCAAGTGAAGTTGTGAATCTCCACTGCTGTAAAATATATATGTGAGTTGTTTTTAAAAAGAAGCGACTTGTCATCTGCTTCATTCTCTGTTTCTTTCCCCGAGCAGCCAAACTCTCGTTGGCTTGTTGCCATGACGCTGTCAGATTTCAGCCTTGGCGAGCCTCGCACCGCCCCGCGCCGCACCAGCCCGGCCAGACGGGGGCCTGGCAAGATCAGACGCGGTGGAAACATTTTGTCGGGGCCCATTTACGCTACGGGATAATCTGCGCTGACCGCCGGGCCCCTCCAGCCCGGCCGGGGCGGTCCAGTCCGGTTGGGCTCTCAATCTGGCCTTAAGTGTTGGGGCGGTTTGCAGTGTCCCCGCTGTGTAAAAGCATGGCAGCCAAAAGAGAGGCCGGAAAGCTGGGGGTAAAATGAATTCACAGTTTGACTGACAGACACACTCGGGCCACAGGGGGACTTGTGGGATGAAGCTGTTAGCATTACATTTCGCCTGTTGGCATTAGAAAGTCATCCAGTCTGTTTACCTACATCTGCTGCACAGACTGTCGGTATTGATTACGTGTGAACCTGGAGCTGTTTGTTTTCTGCCCAGTTCCACCTTTCCATCTGCACCGAAGCATCTCACTCTCATTACTTGTGCAACTGGACATGACAATAAACCTGAAGAAGAAGAAGAAGAAGAAGAAGAACTGCCCACCCCCCTCAGAAGACCCACCTGAGAGTTGAACCTCAGCTGGCAAACGCTGCAGGAGACGTGCTTCCTCTTGGTGGAGGGAGGGAGTCCGAGTGTGTGATGTAGAACAGCTTTCTGCACCGGGTCCATCTGGGGGATGGAGAGAGAGAGAGAGAGAGAGAGAGAGAGAGAGAGAGAGAGAGAGAGAGAGAGAGAGAGAGAGAGAGAGAGAGAGAGAGAGAGAGAGAGAGAGAGAGAGAGAGAGAGAGAGAGAGAGAGAGAGAGAGAGAGAGAGTTAGTGATCGGGTAGAGGCTAATTAAGACGCAGTGCTAAAGCTGACCTGTAAATCAACCTCGCTCCTCCATCTCTCACCGCTGCACGGAGAGGACACTTTGCCCAGAGCTTTCTAGGAAGCCGGGCATCTATCTTCAGCTCCAACAGGTGCTATCTGGCTCAGACACTAACGCAGACATATAGTGAATTAGTTCCTTGTTTGCTCACCCAGGGGGATCTGTCAGCCTTCAAACAGAGGGGTTTTTTACTGTAATGGCTGTAATCAAAATCCCTCCCCGAGTGCACATTTAACTCCAGCCGGAGATGATCCGGCCCAAACATAAACATAGAAATAAACAGCCCCCGTGCACACAGGACTCTCTGGTGCTGCTGCTGCTGCTTGGTATGCACCTCCATCTGCTTGGTGACAAAGCTTTTGGGGATGAACAAACACATCTGCCTGGCGGAGAGACTCACTGGGCTCCGCTCGGCTGGGAGAGGTGGAAAGGTGAAGGCGTTGTGTGGGTGGTTTAATCCACCCTGACTATTGTTGCTGCAGGAAGGCAGGCGGAGTTACGAGGTCTCCCTGTGGACTTTCCCTTATGTTGGTTTTATCTATACATTGATGTGAAACTCTGCAGAGGAGAGACGTGGAGAGTTTCCACCGTTGGAAAAAAGTGGCACCTACTTTTACAAAATGATTGATGGCACTTCATTAAAACCTTTCTGCTTTTTAAGTAGTTGTAAAATCCTAAACATTTATAAATAAATGTAAAAAAAGTAAAAAGTAAACCGATTTATATAATACAATGCATATTCTCTGGTGCACAGGAAGTGATGCAACAGCAGTTTGTTGGAATAAACAGAAGAAGAACTGGGTAGTTAGCATGAGCAGTGATAGCCACCGTGGCTGAACAGACAGAGAAAAGAGCGCCACCTACAGGAACTCAAACTGCATCAACAGAAAATCCAAGGAGAAAGACGTCACAGTGCTGGACACACTGTTTGATTGACAGGTGATCACAGCAGTGAGCGCTGAGCAAGACTGGATCCAGGAACGATTTCTACCAACATTTATAAACTGGGGTTTGGAAAGAAACCCTCGTTACAATAAAGTGTTCTGACACCAAAAAAAGTGGCGGTAATTGAGCATGAATCTGTCATTACTGGTGTTTACAGACAATACGCAGGATCGTAAAACCCTCCTGGGTGAGCATGTTGAGTTAAGTTTTATGATCTGCTGAGGCACTCAACATAAAAGGGTTTGAGGCTTGTTGTGTTTCAGCACAGCAGCAGATTCGGTGCAGAGAAAACACCAAATCAAGCCTCCTGTCAGACCGATGAACTGAAACACAGGAGGAATTATTTCTTCCCAGGAAACGTCTCGACACCGCGGGGCTCCTACAGCTACAGTATGTGTTGAGCTCCAGCCTGCTGGGTGACTGGATGGTTTTAAGCACCGAGGTACCGAGCCGACTGGGGTCTGCCAATCAAACTGCCAATATCAGGACAGATACTACAACCACACGGGTCGAGCCGGTTGGATTTATGAAGCATTAGTGAACACACGTACAGGAAATATGAGCTGTTACTTTCCACACACTGTTGAGGGTTTTACACAGTTGGACTGGATCCATATTTCCATATAAAGTTTAGGTATGTTCATATAAATTGCTTGACTTGATGAGAAGGAAAGGCCTTTATAGTTCAGTGTATAGAAATATTACCAATTTCAATAACACTAATGTTGAAGTTGAAAAATAACTAAGAACTAAGGTCTGACTGGTTTTTGGAGACTGACACCCGATAACAGTGTTTTTGGATTGAAGCAGACAATAGCTGATATTTTGTGCTGCTATTATCTTTAATTTTGTCCATTTTCATGTGATTTTTTTATCAAATCAAATCAAATCAAATCACATTTATTTGTACAGCCCTTAATCACCGTTACAGTCTCTAAGGGCTTCACAGTGCCCAACATGTGAAAATAATAAATGGTTAGTACACGACATCCCCCAGCCTTAGACCCTCACAGAGGACAAGGAAAAACTCCCACAAACCCTCACTGGGAAAACTGGGAGAAACCTTGGGAGGGGCTACTTTATGTTTCTCTTGCATGTTTCATCCTCGTCAGGGTGGAACAGCATTTAAACCATGTTGGGACACTAAACCAGACTAATGAAGCTTTCAGGGTTAGCAGCTCTTTAAGACAAGGTGACCCACACCATTTATTCAGTGGAAGCTGGGATAGATTACTAACTTTAAACGAAGAACACGTTTACAGAAAAGAATAAAATGTGCAATAAATATATATCATCTCATTGCAGGTTTTAGAGACCGGGTCAGGGAGGAGCTAGTGGACGACACCGACAGGCTGATTCCCCATAAGAGGTTTTTGTTCTGCCTTCACCTACACCGGCTCTTTCATTGCATTGATCATTACACACACTCACAGAGCTGTGAAACACATTTCTCTGAATGTGTAGGCAATGTAAAAAAATAAAAGCTAGAACCCAGTAAAGGCCATGCGTGATGCTGAAATACCTCATGATGTGCAGCTCTGCAGGAGAATCAGACTTTCCCACTGAAACTACTGAAGCTGCAGCAGGAGATACCTGAGCAGCCACTTTTGTTGCTGAATTGGGAGAAAAAGAAAATGTTACACAACCGTCTTCCATTATAAATCTCACCCAAGTTTTCGAGGGGGAGAGAGAGAAGAAGAAGAAGATGACACATGGAGTTGGCGAGGATCCCTGGCAGGGGGGGAAACACTACAGTGGAGAAGCAGACACACTGCGGCCTGCTGGGAAAGCAGGGGCCCGAGCTCTGGGAAGCCAACGCCAGTTAAAAACATCTGGGCCGCGAGAAAAAAAAAAGGATGACCTCTTACTAGAAACACGCACTGGGCTAGAAACATGTTATTTCACCCGAACGTCGGGCGCAGATGCTGTCAAATGAATGTAGCATGGGAGGACAAGGCCACAGCAAATGACATAATCCAGCAAAATAATCGGGGGAGAATTCTGTATTTCATGGTGGAGATGTAATTCATCTGGATGTAAAAGGATGAAAATTGGATTGAAAATGTCTCCGTCTGATTTTATTCCACTGTGATTCTTGGAAGAGTCTAAATTACCCACAATTCAGTCCGGTAATTCCACCACCGCCACCCGTGCATCTTTCCATGTATCTCTTTAGGCAATCCCCCTGTCATGTACCATTTCATTCCCACCCGCCGCTAGAACGTGATGCGTTCAGGCCCCGTCTCCACTCCCATCAGCCACCCACCGCGCCACATATTCCACAGGGACCACGCCCGCTAGGAAATGTTGTACCACACACACACACACACACACACACACACACACACACACACACAGCAAAATCACCAGTGTTAAAAATCAACAGCCATCAGAGTTAATGTAATACTGCTAGGTGGTTTTGAACAGCAGCCCTGAGCCACACCAGCGCTAACCCTCCAATCAACACTTGTCAACTCTTATTGTCAGAGAAAAAATCAACACTTATGAACACTGGAAACTGTGTACATGACTTTTAGGCTGATTACAGCCACGATTTGGCACCGTGACTGATTTTCAACAACGGACCGAATCCACACGACAGCAAATTTTCCAGTGTTAATAATAACGTGGAGTTGACTGAAGTGCTGATTGGAGAGTTTGTTTGTTTGCCGGTGTGGTTCTGGGGCGGCTCTTCAAACACCAGCGTAGTGTTGATTTGATTCTGCTGTGCCTGCTCTGTTGGTGGAGTTTGAGTCTCTGTAGGTGGCGCTCTTTTCGTTTCAGCCACGGTGGCTATCGCTGCTCATGCTAACTACCCAGCTCTTCTTCTGTCCCGCCCTCCTACCCTTCAATTGGTCAAGTTCTCACCCCAACGCTTGTCACTCATCGGGATGAGCCGTCTACCTTGAAACAACACGTAGCCCGAGGCGGAGGTAACCGGCGCCGGTAAGGCCGCCACAGGCGTTCAAGAAGCAAAGGCAGTAAAAACACAACGCTGGTGTTCACGGTGTTTTTGAACGAGTCTCTTCTGCCCCAAAACTTCCCAAACATCATTGAAGAGCCGAAGGCAGGAGAGCAAGGTGGATTGAGGCACGAACACACAGAAAATCTATTTATTTATTGTTATTTTCATGCCAAAAAAGTGGCGTATTCCAACACACGTCTATAGACTAGTCCACGTTTAACCTTGTGTTGTTTCTCATTTCATTTATTTATTCTTTCTTTATTGCATTTCCTATTTTGTTTTCTAAGGTAAAGTAAAAGTGTAGTAAAAATACGAGACAATATCGTTCGTTTGGCCCCTGTTGTCTCTCTGGGGGTGTCTCCTTTCATTCGTCTGTCTGCCTCTGAGTCCTACTGAAGTGTTTCTGTCAGGGGGGCGTCAGGCGGCGTCGACAGCGGGGGAGAATAACCAGGCCGTCCGCCGGATACTGTCTGACAGCCTGCAGAAGGCCCGTCCGTCTCAAAGTTCAGCACAGTGGCGGCCGGCGATGCGATCCCACTCGGTGCCGGAGGATAATGTGACAGGACGGGAACGGTGATGAGGTCCGACAGCGGCCGGGAGTGGGTGACTGTTACAGCACAGGGGGGGCAAAACACGTCGGGTACTATCTGTTGGCCTCGTATGCCAATCACATGTGAGACAAAGGAGACAAAAGAGTCGGTGTCAAACCAACAAGCTGGCTTTAAGGGACAAAGCGTCAAATCATCCATTATTTGACATTTGGGTTTGACAGAACTAGAATCAATTTAAAGGGGCAATAAGAACAACATCATCATAGTAGTGTATATCTGCGGGGGGTTGATCAATACAAATGACTCAATGATTACTTCAGCACGCTGAGATTTCCAGCTTTCAAAACTCACATTTTCGTCAGCTCAACGATGGAGGACGGTGCTGCGAGTGAGTGACCGACATCGCAAGACATTTCAGCATCATAACATAATATCATAATGACCCCTCCACTAAATGGTCCTGTTGGATCTCTGGGTCACTAACTGATTTGGACGGGACGGGGTCCTACTACTACTGCAAGAACTACCGATGTTCTTGCAGTTCCCACTGGCGGCCAATAGAGGGCGACACGGGTCACAGATTACTTTAGATTAGATTAGATTAGAGTAGATTAGATTAGATTAGATTAGATTAGATTAGATGCTCTTTATTGTCCCTGAGGGGAAATTGCAGTTATGCAGCAGTACAGAACAAGAGAGAGGAACACATCACTACAATAAACAGGTTTAAGGGCAACAAACTGTATAAAGAAGATCCTCAAAATATAAAAAAAAAAAAAAGAAAAAAATATATACAAGTAGTGTAAGGAATAATAACTTCAGTTGTGCAATTTACAATTTTGTGTGTGTGTGTGTGTGTGTGTGTGTGTGTGTGCGTACTTAACGCGCCTTCAAATCCCCAGTAAAGGTACAATAATGTGTCTAGGTGCCATTAGTCAGAGATATACACAACACACAGTACACACACAGTACACACACAGTACACACACAGTAGCACACCGACACATGGTTCAGATCAACAACATACAGTAACGATAAGGAGCCGTTGTTTACGTGACAGAGAGGATCGCTCAGTTTAAAGGAGACTCAACACTCAACAGCAGCCGGTTGTACAAACACACTTTCACCCTCTAACTGCAGCCCGTTCACCGCCACGCCGCCCGGTACGAAGGAGCTTGTTGGTAATGTAACACAGCGTGTCCCTCCGCCGGTCAGTACACACCGGGCCAACAGGCTGCTGCATAATGTACTTGGAGGTATGAAGTATTTATACTCCTTGCTCCTCAGGTATTGAGGAATCTATTTTCTTCTATCTATATGTGTATATGTACATGTATGTACAGAGCGACTGGTCACCGGCGGGCTCCGGCGGTCTGAGCGCTCCCTTCACGCCCGCCAGCCTTGCTTACCATTAACTAAAGTGGGATGAATGACCTGTCAGATGTAATCCTCCCCCCGATGTGTCTCCCAATTACCGCGGCCGCCTGACCCAGTCGGTTAGTTATCATCAGCTGACATCGCCACCGTAGACGGTTGCCACACATTTTTTTCCAGAAATTAGCAAGTAAAATCCAATGGAGGGAGGGAGGGGGGAGGAAAAGGAGGAGGGGGGGAGGGTTCATTGGCTTATAATGAGAGACAACAGGCTCCCAGGTGTTCATAGATCCTTATTACACGGGGGGGAGTCGAGTGGGAAAAGGGAATGACCGGCGAAATGTGATGCCGCCGCGTTTGTCAGGGAGGGGAAATGACGCTCCGCCCAGCTGTGTGGCGTTTCAGAAATACAAGACCGGCGGTGTAATACTCGCAGTTACACCGAATACTCGATGCTGAAAGCAGCTTTGGAAATGACGTTTTAAAGTACGCAACCGTGTGCAGTATACTGGGCATAATGGCTCTGACAGAGAGAGAGAGAGAGAGAGAAGAGGAAAAAGAGAAAGATAAGGCGAGAGAGATTCCACTGTTGAGCACTGAAAAGGAAAATTCACACGGTGCTGTGAATGAAGATCTACATCCACTCTTCCACCGGTTTCATCTTCTCAACGTTTCAGCTGAGTTGCCACAGATCTGTTTCATCTTCCTCTAACTTCCTCTAGCTCCCCTCGTCGATCCCATTTCAGGAGAAGTCTGTTTCCACTCGGTGATCATGCTTGTTTATCTCCCCTCCTGGTTTCAGACGGAGGGAGATCTGGTGTGTCTAAGTGGCTCTGAGGGGCTGGATGCCCTCGGGCCAGTTTGTTGACAGCGTACAGTACACAGAGCAGATGGGAATGAGATGCACGTCGCTCCTCCGGGTCCCTCGCCGTCCGTGACGTCAGGCGACTCAACGCTGCTGCGCTCCTTCCCATCAGGCTACTCAGTGATGGGAATGTGAAGTACAGATATAGAGAGACGGAGCAAATGGATGCAAAGTGTTATCTGGACCACTGCATCCACTTTATTTCTCTCTCTCTCTCTCTCTCTCTCTCTCTCTCTCTCTCTCTCTCTCTTCTGTTCTTATTTTTCGGTGAACATCTTTCGCCCTCTCTCAAATCCTCATCACCCTTCCTCCCTCAGCTCTCAGCACTTTATTTCTTTTTTTTCCTGCCTCTCTTTTGATTTCTTTCCGTCTTTCTCTCTCTCTCTCTCTCTATTCTTGTTAACATCATTCCTCAACAGCTCAACAGCCCTCCCCCTCTCCCCCCTGCATACCTTTTTCTCCCTCTGCTCTCTCTCTTTTTGCGCCTCTCTCCTGCAGACAGTACTTTTCCTCAGGTATGAATGTTCTCTTCGGTCCTCACCGCTGACCCGTCTCACCCCGCCGCCCCAGGAGAGTGAGATATTGAAGTGGGAGAGGTTCTCTGTGTTCCCCGGAGGCGCTTGGCAGCCTCACACTCTGTCCCGAGCCCCGCGGAGATGAGAGATAAAAAATGTCCAAAATACAACACCTTAACCCCGTCTGCACCAGGCCCTCCCACGGCCTCAGAGCATCACAGCCATCCCGGTGTGCACGTGAGCTGTTTCATGCCGCTGTATTGGGCCTAATGTTGCTGTCTGGGGTTTACAGTAATAATCTGGGACATTTTCATATACATAAATGTCTGTTCTGCTTCTCTATCGCCGATTGCCGCAACACAACAGTGATTAAACCGATAATCAGCCCATGAAAGCTTTTACATTTTCTGCTCCAAACACCCGGCGGTGTCCCGTAGGTCTTTACTGGGAAAAATCCTCTGGAGACAGGAAGTGATGCGTTTTATGTTCCCGGTTCCCTACAGAAACTCAAACTCTGGGAAGTGCAGTGCATAAATATGTTGCCAACATTTAAAAAAAAATCTCATAGATACCACTTTAATCTGAAGAAAATATAGATGTTAAATTATACCTAGCATTTAAAAACATCCATCTACAACGCTCTGGATCATCGTATATCATAAATAGTACAATGTCAATACATCGAAAGTGTCATCCATTGGTGAATTCCCTCACAGGGCGATTTCTAACCCATCATTCTCTCAAACCACCCCGCCAACACCCACAGGATGCATGACGGGGGTTCAATAAAACCTCAGATTAAACGATTCATCTTCTCATAATATCCCACCATGCGTATCAAACCAGGCGTACACTGTGGTAACGAGAGAGCAGCCCAGGGAGCATGTCCATGTCCATCTATTGGATTTTCCAAAATCAATCCCCAAAGATGGAAAAATGTACGAGCCACCTGCAAACACTCTCACAATCAAATGTGCCGTATTTCATGCAACTTTCCTGCAGTGCTTGAATCTACTAATCCTCCGTTCCCTGAGCTCAGATTTATCTTTATTCATGCCAGGGAGGTTTGCTGAGCAAGCGTTCAGCTGCTACACATTCATGCTGTCATACATCCTCACACAAACAAACTACTAAGTACAGAAAAAGCCCTCACTGTGGTTTGGAGGCTCAACGGGGGCTTCAGTTCCTCAACCTATAGCAGGAAGGAGGAGGACCAGGAATTCAAACCAGCAACTTTCTGGTCACTAGCCAGCTTCTTTAACTTTCAGGCTACCACTATGGATTTGCAGCACAAATGATTTAAGGCTGACACTGGGTTATTGTTTGAGTTCTCCGGGCACACAGGGGAACACATTCATACGCTCACGTGGGGGAAAATTTCAACACAGCTCATGAGAAAAATACATATCATAAACCTTTACGAGCTCCGGAGAGGGGAAGTATCACTGCAGACGGGGGGAATAACAGGGTGTGTCTGAAGACCTTGAACCACAGGCCCACGGCTCTGCAGGCTCGCTCATCTGAACCATGATTTAGTCGGGGGAATCTGTCACCCTCGTAAATCCCCCGGTCAACCTTGTCTCCGTGCAGAAAGACACCGCTAAACTCTCCCTCGGGGACCGGTGTGCTTTTCATTAAGGGAACAATGGTGTTGCAGGTGCAAACTGCTCGCACTCTCTCTCCAGCTGGTTCTGCTTTAGCGCTGAAACATGGTACAGGACTGGCCCGGCCTCCGAGCACGCACAGAGGAGGAAAATGTACCGAGGGATGGACGGACGGACGGACGGAGAGACGAAGAGCGACACTCAGAAACCAGCTGAATGTGTTGAAGGGCGACACCGCTCAATTTTCCAATTTCCGTATGTTTGCATTGGGCAGATTGGTAGTTTTGGTAAATCAAACATTTGTCGGCGGCAGAAATAATCATATTTGTTGAGTTAAACCTCAGTGGGCGGAGCCAAAGAACCGAGTAGTGTTAGAGTGAAGCCCAGTGAAAAAGACAAGAGGTAAGAGAGGAGCTAGCAGATGAAGCCTAGCGCTCTGCTACTAAAACACAGTAAGTCATCTTGGTTACTAGCTGCTTGAATTTCTATATTCCTTCTTTCCATTCAGGTTTGCCCCGTTGGTTTTTCTTGCACTTCAACTCAACCCGTGAGATTATTTCTGCCTCCAAGAAATGTTTGTAGAACTTTAAACTCCAATCTGCTCCGCTCGACTCCCTCCAAAACCCAGAAACCAATCAATCAACCACAACTCAAACTCGTGATTTCATCTGGTTTATGGTATACAGCCTGAGCGGTGCTGGCCAGATGGAGAGTTAAAGCGAACACATTTTTGTTGTCGTTTCACAAAACCCCCTCAGTGCACGGTAACAACATCAAATAAGCACAAACAGATTGTTCCTGTCTTTCATTTCGCCCTTCTAGTCAAGCTTCTGATGTGTGAAGCACGTGCAATCCAAACACAAGATAGAAGTGTATATATAAATAAATATAAATCACATCAATTTTCACACCACACCTCACTTTTCTCAGCATGTAAACACACAGTGAAGGGAGCGAGGAGGTTAGTCAAACAAGTAGACACGGGGCTATCGGCGCTCCTTCGCCTGGGAAACTGGCACTAAGCGCCCCCCATAAAAGGTCTTGAGCTCCCCACTATTATCTCTGCATTCCAGCGGAGAGCGGTCGGCTGGCAGCTTCCCAGCCTGAGTGAAATATTATCGTGGGAGAAACACATCAGGACGAGCGCAGCCAACATAAAGCCACCGCTAAAGTTCAGTGGTTAAAACGCCCCGGAGCGCCGGCTAGACGATAAGGGGGGCATCACACCGATACGAGCTCCACTCCACTCCGGCAGGTGTGACTTGCTGGTGGTCTCGCTCTCTCTCCCCCCCCCCACCCCCCCCGGCTTTATAGAATCCATTAGATGTTTATGGGACTTGTGTAAATCAAAGGAGAGTCGGCCAACACAGCCCTGACTCACCCTTTGTTCTTTTATTTGATCATAACGCAAAAAGGGCATTTAAGCTATCGTCTGTCATCTGGAAGAGAAACCAATAACAGATATAAGCAATATTGTTGTTGCAAAAAAAAAAAAAAGTACAATTCCATTACAGGTATTGATACAAACATTGGCTGGGTGAAGGCGGAGGAGGTGGTGTGCAGGTTGAGGTTGAGCTTGACGGCGTGTCACTCCGGCTGCAGGACTACAAAGCAATTTTCCAGCGTGCAGATCGGAGCGCAGAATCGATAACTCACATTCCTGATTACTCTGCAGGGGCAAATGCAGTTTGTATTGTTTCTCCAAGACAAATGCAGGCTGCAGGCTAGACAGATGGTATTTTCAGCACCAAAGAAAGACCCACACACACACACACACACATACACACACACACCCCTTAAAATGAAAACTACCCTTTCCCCAGTCACCTTTGTCCGTTTCATTACACTCCAAATCTCACCTGTTCATGCTGAGCTCTCTCTCTCTCTTTTTTACCCTTTTCTTTCCTGGTTTGCTTCGTCTCTCTCCAGCTGGCTATTTCAATAACTCCTCTACGACTGATTCCATTGAGAATTCTGTACAGCTCTCTTTGTGTAAATAACGGTG
Organism: Hoplostethus atlanticus; assembly: GCA_034670405.1. NCBI lineage: Eukaryota > Metazoa > Chordata > Actinopteri > Trachichthyiformes > Trachichthyidae > Hoplostethus > Hoplostethus atlanticus. Next base: position 1,081,713 of record JAXDDX010000096.1, read on the forward strand.
TGCCGTTTTTAACACATCCACGAGTCTAGTTTGGGATAACTGGTATATACACAACACGTGTTGTTCATCGCTCCTCTCTGTGATATGAACGTGATATGAACGTGATATGAACGTGATATGAACGTGATATGAACACGACATTAAATCCTCATTGCAGCAGAAACAACAGACACAACATTTCATCTGACTCCTACACTACAACACATATAACACAGACGGGGTGCTGCTAGGGCACCTGGGAAGAAACCGGGCGCCTGAATCCAAATGTGTCCAACTCAGTGTTAAGGTACAACAGCACCTCGGCTCTCTGAGGGCCCCCACCTGGCCCTGTCTGGCCCCACCTGGCCCCACCTGGCCCCACCTGGCCCCATCAGGCCCCAGCTGGCCCCGGCACCCCTGTAAACATGTACGTACATGCATGGAGTTTTATGACTTGAAGACACATTTTTGTTTTGTGCATCACAGCGCCCTGCAGAAAAAAGGCAGCGGGACGATATGAACATCCTGAGGTCATCCTGATGGTGTCAGACTGAGGCGACACAACAGTCTGACACGAGACTTTGGTGTCACTCCAATTTCATGCAGGTGTGGCCACGGTGCAGACGGGCTCCAGCTCTTTTCTCTTTTGCCCAGAAGATGAAAAACACATCTAATAAGGTAAATCTTGCCAGGATGAAGTCTTTACTGCTGCAGTAGATTAATGGAAAAATTGTCATCATGGTCTATATGATCTTTTCTTGTGTGAATAGGAGAGCGTACATGTTTATTGTGCCCCGGAGGCGCATAAGCAAATCTGACCTCATCTGAGTTGATAGAACTGAATCCTTTCACCGGGACTGCAGATGGAAACTCAACCTCAACCTATAAATCAGCAAACCTGCTGCTGCATTGAATGTAACAGTCGTTTTTGTTTTTTCGGGTTTTCTGCAGAGAAAAATGTGAATTTACGCGCCATTATTACCGTACATCCGCAGGTTTTTCTACACGGCTTGATTGAAACGATGCCATTCACACCGACTGCTAACCAGACAGCGAAGTAGGCAGGTAGAACAATAACTAGTGGATGAGGTCTAAGCCAGGTAAGGTTTACAAGCTTGGAATGTACAGTGTAAACTCTTAGACACCTACACTATGTGCTGTGAACATCTTGTGACCGTAGGACCACTACAAGACAAATTGAAAGGTGGATGCAGTATTCGGCAGGGCTTGTGTTGTACCTGCCCCCCCCCCCCCCCCCCGATCTAAGGCCAGTTAAGGTTTACAAGCTTGAGGTTTACAAGGTTTTACAGTTGCATTACACTCTGATGAGGAAATCACAAGACCAGAGAAAAGTTTGAGAGAGGAAGGGAGGCAGAGAGACACTGAGAAAGTGGGAGATTGACAGAGAAAGTGGAGGGTTGAAAGAGCAAGAGAGAGAGAGAGAGAGAGAGAGAGAGAGAGAGAGGTGATTACTGTGTGTTAATCTAGTATCAGCTTTCCTCCATTTGGACTCTCCCGGTGTATTACTCATTATCGGTGGAAAAGTCTGTTAAATACAGATTAGAGGAGCGGGAGACGGGATGCAGCCCGCCTGAACTTTCTCATGAAACTCATTGCTGAATCAATCTGTCTTCCCATGAGCTATCTGGGCCTTGTTCCGCAATGTCCCCGCTCTTTCCCTGTGTGTGTGTGTGTGTGTGTGTGTGTGTGTGTGTGTGTGTGTGTGTGTGTGTGTGTGTGTGTGTGTTTCTCGCTCCCATTCCAGCTGCGTTCCATATTTCAACTTCAGTTTCCAGCAGATTTTAAATTGAGCTATCCCCGTGATTCAAAGCGAGAGAGGCTGCGAGGCCTTTTGGACTTTTCCTTTTCTGTCAGATTGTTTTTTTTCCAGGAGTCATCACTTTTTTTGATGACCTTGCTGATTTGGACCGCGTGAGCCGCACAAATTTCCACCATAATTACTTTCTGCTTTCTGCTTTCGAAAAATCAATAGATCCATAGCGGCGTACAGATGATCCCTGCTAAGTGCACATCAGGTGAGGACTCTGCACTCCATTTAAGAGGTAGCGCCTCATCGGTTGCAAATCCAATAAGCGCCGCTTCTCAAAAAAATGAAACCCTCTTGTTCACATCGGTTATCGATGTTGTAGAAACGTACAATCACAGAGAAAACAGCACGCCTGCTCTTCCAGAATGAATCAACATTAAAACAAATGATTGTACTTTTTTTCAATTTAGTACATGAAGCTGCAATATGCAACTTTTTTCACATTACAATAACAAATCAATAGGATGAGTTACACATTATCAGGCTGTGGCCTCGTGCATCGCTGCCTAAATCCCCTTGTTTGCCTGAAAGTGGCTTTTCAGAGACGTTTGGGACATTTTGAGGCGGATACCTTTCGCTGTGGGCGTGGCCAGAGGTGAGCTGGGTCGTGGCTATCAGTGTAAGGCAGACAAGACCCATTCAACACAGTGGACATTTCTTTTCTGCTCCCGTGCCATGAGGAGATGAAACGGCTGAAATAGATGAAACTTGCAATACACGTTGCTGCCTCGAGGTTGAACGTGGCGTATTGTAGCGTTGAGCTGTTGGTTGAGACGACATGCACACCGACATCCTGACGACTGGGGGGCGATCAGCTTAAGGCGATATTTAACGATCACAACATTTACACGGTTTCTCTCACAACCTGGTTTACATGGATTCATTTAAAACTCACCATGTTGTTTTTTTGTAAATACAACATCTGGGTTGACCTTCAACACGCTGCGATACATCGACAGACTGAGCAGGACTCTATTGACTCGATAGAAATAAGAGACTCCTCTGAATGTGTTTATATGTATAGAGAATGATGATGAACCTTGGAAACCAACTCTTAAATCGTTTCTCTTCATGAAGCAGCACAAAGTCTCATCACGCTCCGTCACAGTCGGTCCACTGCAGCTATCACCCCGCACGACCTCAGCCGGGGGTCAAAGAACATCTACAAGCCAAGTGACCTGAGCTGACTCGTGCCAGCGTGACTCTGGGCAATGGGCAACTCACCGCACTGAATCCTGGGAAGAGGCTGACCGCCGAGGCCGTATCCAAGGGAAACGGGAGGAACTGCTTTATGCCCAGCGAGGGCTGGACAGCAGGCAGGGTGGGGCGCACCAGGGCAGGCAAGAAGCCATTTTGACATGTGTTACCTGCAAGGGGGGACAAAGACAGCATGTTGGACAACAGACAGCAACAGACAGCAGCTAATGCCAACGGTTCAGCGTGTACCGGTGGAGTGATACGTAGTCTCTGTTGTGCATGGCGCCGTGCGTGTCAATATGTACTCCTACTCAACGCAAGCTGTACATTTATCTCTGCACCAAGGCTGCCAAGGCCAATTACACTTCCCTTTCGCTCTATTGTGTATTGAATGAAGTGATAAGTGAATTCGATGAATGCCAGCATCACGCCATCGGTCTGCGGCGCCGCGAAATGTCGCAAAGCATCACGAAAAAACATCATCTTGCAGCACGCCGGCCAGCCCCCGGGTTTGTGGACTCCCGTGGATTCGATCTCTTCTTCTACCCAGAGAAATGAAAATAACGTGTGGATGTAAATATCTGATAAGCGTGATAACCGCCGTGGGAGTCCGGCTCTTTATGTTGTTTATCTCTGCTGAACAACTGCTCTCATGCTAACCCCCCCTCCCCCCCAATAACCGTTGTGAAATGATTGCAGCAGGCGCAGTCTGGCTTATGAGATGATTCAATAGCAAGAGGGCCTCGGGCCACGAACCTCTAGGAAAACAAAAGTAAATACTTCACTTTTATTGTCATGTGAGTACGCCGCGCCAGCACAGCGCTATATAAACTATGGATTGGAAACAGCAGAGGGCTGATTTCAACACGGCAGGATTTAAAGAAAAAAGCGTCCCAGCCTTCCAAAACATTAGGAATTAAAGAAGCCATTTCGCAGCCGTAATGAGAACCAGAGGGTTTTATCGCTGCACGTTGAACCAGCAGAGGAGCTCTGGGCCAGCGTGACTCTGAAGCCCGGGCCGGTACCGTATCAAACCGCCGGCTCGAGACAAATAAAAACAAGGTTTGCCACGTTTTGGTCCTGAGGCGGTGGTTAGGGGTAAATAAAAATGAAAAAGTCATAAAAGCGAGAAGAGGGAAAAGCCAGAGACTATCCTCCCTTCCCCCTCTCCCTCTCTCTCCCTCCTCTCCCTCCTCTCTCTCTCTCTCTCTCTCTCTCTCTCTCACTCTGTCTTCTGCCGTCTCCCTCCAGTCGCCGGAGCGATGCCATCTGTTGGAAAAAGAACACATGCCGTCTCTCATGTGGAAGCACGTCCCACTTCCCCTTTAACAAAGCATGTCCTTCTCCAGGCATCGTCCTCGACATGCCCGCCTGACGTCAGGCCGTCAGCGCGCCTCAACCCCCATCCCAGCCGGCTCGACGTGTGCCGTCAAAACAGGCCGATACGTTGAATTAGCCTCCAGCCGGCTGAAGAGTGACAAACAGATTTTTTTAAACGAGGACTGTAAAAATAAAGAGCGTTTGGTGTTTGAATGTTTTTTGGAAAGACTCGGTGATGGATAGGAGATGAAATACGAGATGTCACGGCGACTTTTCCGCTCTGCAACCTCACGCAGAGTCGATTTGTTCCACCTGAGAAACGAGAAACCGCAGGAGAAATCTCACACTTTTGCCGTCCCTCCCTGTCAGAGGGGCTTTACCGGGGGGGGGGAGGGGTGGCGGCGGCGTCTTCAATAACCTCACGTCACTTGAAAGAACTGATTTTCATTTTTCCGCCCGGTCGTGACTCGTAACATAACAACGGGGCAATCCAGCCAACGTGTCCAAACACAAGGGCACATTCCAGCCGGCAGCGTCGCCTCATAGGGTTTCAACTCTCAACATCATCTGTCATCGCCACCTTCGGCGCGAAAGAGAGGGCGGGGTAGGAAAATGAGCCCGTGGCTGTTCACCCCAACCTCGACCCCGACCCCCTCAACACCACCATGGCTTTTAAATTGCCTTTTTTACGATATAGTGAGAAGAAATACGAGTTAAGAATCTAGCAGAGAGCACAGATGGCGTCTATAATCATCACTTTGTCAGGAGCGTCAATATTTGACTCGCGTTTTGGCGGGAAACGGTTAATATTTGACTTCTGTCCACAGTTTCTAAATTTTGCCTCCACCACCGGCGCGAGCCCAGGTGGGCGGCGGCTCTCCAGCTGGCACCGCGGTGTGTTTGACATCGGGGCTGAAGGAGAGTTGCTTTCCCACTCAGCACCGAGGGGGATGCCAGGTCACCGTCGTAAAAAAATGACTTCTGGATTAGCGCCCGATGGAGAACGAGGAGGAGGAGGAGGAGGAGGAGGAGGAGGAGCATCGAGTTACAGTGGTCGTGTTGTTCAGCCTCTCATCTTCATCTTTTTACAATAGAAGAGATTAGAATTTAATGTTGTTTTGTGCAAATATGAGGAAGTCAAAATAAATAAACCCAATAGTCATTGGACCAGCGCCCCCTGTCTGTCTCCAGTACCGGCTGTGTTTACACTGTGACCTATCCGATGACCTTGATGACGACAACGCCGACGGTGGCACCAGACAGCCGAGGTTTTTATTCACTTTGTTCTTTGTATTTATGTTTATGTTCATTTTCAACATTTCCTTCCTGTCCGCCCGGCTCACGCCTGACAGACCGCCTCTCTGTGTGGTCCTGCACGAGGTTTCCTCCAGGTTTACACGGCGGGTTTTTCCTTGTTGTCATCGAGCATCTGAGGTTGTTTTCATCTATTGTTTGGTAATGTGGACGTTGTGAGACCGTGACTGTGACTAACAGCTACACAAATAAACCTGACGTGAAGACATTTCACTCTGAACTGTCTTGTTTGGGCTTCTGGTACGAGCTCTGACCGTACGTGGCGGTTCGGTGTTGCAGGTATTTTGAGGTTTACGCTTGTAAACGTTGTGGAGCAAAACAGACTTTTGTATTTTGAGTTGCGAAGAAAGTTCCAAAAAGCATATTTTCCATTGACAAATCAAATTACTGAAAGACCTTTTGTCAATTTAACTGGAATTTTCATGCAGAATAAATTCTGGACCGCATCAAGCGAGTTGAAAATATTCTAATTTGCTGTCAAATCCAAAAACATCTCAAAGGCTGAGATGAAATCTGGCTACTCCTGGAGACGTCTTTTCCAAAACAATGTCGTAATTGATGGAAATTGAAAGCTACTGGTTGTTATTGATCCGTCCTCCATCAGAATGTGTTCAATGGTCCAAAACATACAGTACATGGTATCACAGCGCTCGTGGACCGTGGATGGACCACAGCCTGGACCACAGCCTGTCCTCCGCAATGCCCTTCCAGAAAAATTCACTTATCTGGGCTCAAGCGTTTTTACTCCTGCGGCAGTGTGTCGAGAGAGAGAGAGAGAGAGAGAGCGAGAGAGAGAGAGAGAGAGAGAGAGAGAGAGAGTAAAAATGATGTCTGGAGGACGCCGACTGACATTAATAATTAATCATCCTCTGCTGCTCTCCTCCACCTCCGCCTCTCGGTGTCCTGAGCCCGGCTGCTCCTCCGATAGGATCTGTCCAGGGAGAGGATCCAACGCCGCCGTCACGAGGACACGAGGCTCGCTCGCCCGCCGCCCGGAGAACCGCCATTTCCCTCAGCAAATACAAATCCAATTAGCAGATAAATCTGAGTTCAGCCGAAAGTCGCCGGCTGGGCTGATGACGCTTCAGATGTGCTCGGGCACCTTTGTGTTTTCAGGGTATTTGCTTGATTGTATTGCGTGACCCTCGGATCAGTCGCTATCCTCAAACCGAGGAGGATAAAATCATTTCACCCCAATTAAAACCGACAAAGTGGACGGAGGCTTTATTTAAAACATTCTTACTTTTTTCACAGCGACACAAGTCTACATTTTCCAATGAACCCTTCAGGAGAATCTCTTTTCTGCACGTTTCTGCATCCAGTTTCATAACAGCATGACATAGAGCTTGCATTTGGCTGCAGGCTAACCCCCCACCCCACCTCCCCCCCCTCACCCCTCACCCCTCTTGCTGTTGTCATGACTGTAATAAACACAGCTGTCTCTGAATTTGATCCAACAATCACTTCCCATGCACTCTGTAATCTGAGGTTAACCAAAAAGACGTTTCCGTGCTGTTAAACTGCGACCGCGAGGCCAGACTGACTCGCTCCGGGCCTCCGACTCAAAAACACTAATGGCTTGTATGATGGCAGCGCGCACTTAAGACCTATTACCCCCCGCTGGGTTACGGTGCCTTTACTGCCTCTTCTTGATGTAACTGGACAGATGTAATGCTGCTTTTGATCTGTTATTGTGTTGACACGTGTCTCTGATGTCAGCTGGTATAAAATGTTTTACTGTTTCCAAAGGAAGACTCAGTTAAACAGCCCGCCGCAGAGCTGGTAAACAAACCATGTTATGAATCTTTTACAAGATAGCATCCATTTTCCTCTGGTGAAACTCCAGCATGTCTGCACTCCAGATTCACGTGTGCATTTTAAAATAAACCCCCTTCCGAAGACAAATACTGTGAAAGAGTGACCTTCCTCTTGCAGCGGAGATAAGGTGCAGATAAGTTGTTCTCCTCGCTGCACCTGACAAACATGCAGACGAAACAGCGATCGCTACCGCAGACGACAAGGATTACCATCTAAACTCTGCTCATGACGGATGGCAGGTGAGGTTCTCCACCTTCCTCTCCATGGGGTTTGTGTTACCCGGGGCTGATCCGTCCATCCAGACCTCGATCGCCACTATTTTCTCTCCACTTTCCCAGACGCTGCACACCTGACCGACACCGGCGGTAGATCTCTCTGCACCTGACAGCTTATTCATTTCTAAGCTACCGGCTCCTTTCCCAGCCCTCCTCCACCCCTCCACCACCTCCTCCACCCCCTGTACGGCATAACAAGAGAAAATCCTCCTCACTCTTACAAGCCACGGTCTGTAACTTCAGATCGCTTTAATCCCCGGGATAAAAAAAGACTCTTTCATTTAACAAATCGCCCCTCAGAAGTCGGATCCCTGTGTAATTATTCCTCCGATGCGACTGTAAGCCGGCCGTGTGAAGAGCACTTGACGGGAAGCTCCTCGTGCATTAAGTCGTCTTAAGCCTCCTCCAGTCTCCTCCATGAACCCTAATGGACGGGCCTCTCCTTCCTCCAGCTCCTCTGACATGATATCAAGTGGCTCTTCTGGCCACCGGCTAACTATTAAAATCCCTTCACTATAAACCTGGAGGACACAGTCTGTAAAACAGCCTCAATGAAA
>JAXDDX010000096.1:1092500-1130000 GCA_034670405.1 Hoplostethus atlanticus
ACACACACACACACACACACACACACTGAGATAGCCAGCCGGTTGGTGACATCATAACCGTCTCCTCGAGAGTGAAAAAAAATAAAATAATCAATGTTCTCGAGTGCTGCGCTTCCTCTGCTGCCGTCCCTCCAGGCTGCTCTGCTGCGGCCATTTTGCACAGCACAGATGTTTTCAATTAATCCTGAATCCCCATTCTCCCTGTCGCCACCCCCCCCTCACCCCCCTCTCACCCCCCTCACCCCCCATCCCCATCCTCCCCCCCTGCACCCTCAAGCCCTCTTCTTCTTCTCCCCCCCACCCCCAACGTCGACATTTGTGCCGAATGTGTTTTTTAACCTTGACTCGCAGGTGTTGGTGGCAGAACGGGGCATTATTTGTCACCATAAATAGCGGCGTAGCGGCGTGGCGGCGCGGCGGCGCTGCAGGAAAAGCCCCACTGCGCCGCATGCGAGTGCAGCCCGGGATACTGCATTAATCTTGCTGTCACTTCCATGACGCTTTTCATTAGTTATAGGGCTATCTGATCAACAGGCAGACTCTCCACCTCTCACAGCCTTTTAACGACTATCTGAGAGGGGAGAGGAGCTGAGCGAGGGAGGAAAGAGGAGACGAAGGAAGGGGGAGAGGGAAGGGGGAGAGAAGGGGGGGACAAAGGGAAACAAAGTATTTTGATTGGATCAAACGTGTCCTGACCTCAGACAAACAAGCGCCTGGATTGAAGGAGCATGACGGCGATAAATTCGACCCATGTGGCGCTACGGAAACAGCGGAGGGAGTCACCTTCACCGGGGTGAGGGCCGGGGGAGGCAGCACCCGCCGGGGAGGCAGCACCCTACCTCCTGATACACCAGGGAAATAAGTGAGTAAGGATCGGCCTTCAGTCGTGGGATTCATCTCTCATTTTATTACAGCTTCTTTGTGTTTGTATTTTTCTCGCCTGAATATCCTCCTCCACCCGCCACGGTGCTGTAATGCAGGATGTTGTAACACTTTGCAACATCTATTACGCCGCACCTCTCAAAGTGTCATGACAACAGGAGCAGGGAAATTTAATAAATTGAAGCGTTTCTGGTTTTTTTTATTTGTTTGGGATCCCGAGCTGATTCTGAGTCAGGCCCGGGGAGAGATGTCATAACTGCAGCGGTGGAAACGTAACACCCGATGAGAGCGGCGCTGGCCCGTGCTGACTCGACCGCAGGGCTTTCTCTAAGTAGACCGAGTATTACGCTGATGACCGACGACGGTTATGGAGCGCTCGTGAAATGCGATGTTACATTAAACTGCGCAATGTCAAATGTGGCTTGTGTGCAAACCCACCTACACATGTGAGGACGCCGCTGCGGCCTGCCTCTCTCCCACTAAGCCTTGTGGGACCGAATCTGGTTTTCCCACCGTTTCCTCGCCATGTGTTTTACATCACCCGGCAGAATGGCGAACAGACGGGAGATATCGCTCGTACCTGGAGGGCTAAAGACCGGCTAAACACTTTTCTGACGAGTTCCAAACTTACTTTTTTCACGATGAATGCTGGCATGGAAGTAAAGCACATTATGGGTTACATTGCAAGTTATTTTATAGTTTAGTTAAATATTGATGCTATGTGCACATCGGTTCAAGTTGAGTTTCAGGCCTGCAGCCAATCAGGAAGAAAATGATGCGTGCAACTTTGAACCGCGTCCATAACGCTTCCAGTTGCTGTGAGATCGAATCGGGAATCGAAGCGGGGGTTTCAGGTAATCAACCTGAAATACTGGAGCTGCACACGCCTCAACAGTCGGCCGCTCCCCAAACTGCTGATCAATTCCCCTTCCCTTTCCCTTTCCCTTCGAGTTTCTCAGCAGAGAAGATCAAAGAGGCCGCAAAGTTGTTCTGAACATCCACGTTCCTCTGCCCTCCTTACCCAATGAGATAATTGGAAACAGAAAGTTGGGTTACTCAACGCTGGATGGATACTATGACTGTGAGCAGGGAGGTTCCAGGCTCTTAAAAAGGACACGCCATTTTTCGACACAGAGAGAGAAACCAGCGAGGACTTGGAAAGTGATAAAAAAAAAAAAAAGCGAAAGAAAGTTCAACTGATTTTTCGATCAAACCTCCTAAAGTAAACTTCAACTTGCTCCACGAGTCATTTCGCTCCATTCCAAACTAAACCCATCATAGTTTGGAACAACATTTGTCAACTCAGCACGTTGCTAGCAGCGTTTGTTGTGCCAGTAATGGCTGTTAAACTGGGTTAGACCAATACATCAGGTTAACATTGGCCTTGTGTTCAATCCTGGTCATCAGCCAGTCATGTGGCCCGCTGCCGATATGATGGAGGTTCCTCCCTGACGACACAGATTGGTAAAACATGCAATGAAACTTGATTTATTTATTGGTTTCATCGTTCAATCATGGATTTTGTAAATTAATTCCTCATTTAAAAGGCGGTAACAGATCCTGCACTTTCCCCCGAACATGTACGGAAGATCACCCCGCCTTAAGGATCCGCTCACTCTTTCATTAGTCTGGTTTCAGTGGAGAGTTTTAGTGTCCCATGACGGTCTAGATGCTGTTTCAGGGGCTTTTCCACCCTGACGAGGATACAACTTGTAATGGTTTGGCATGAAAGTGGACAAATTTAAGAATATTGCAGGAATTGGCCTTGAAACCCATATTGGTCAAACAGCATTGTCAACAACATATATTTTATTGAAAAGTGACACAAATGTGCGTTGTGCCAAACTAGACGCACAAAGAAACAGGCATCGATTACAATAGTGCAGAAAGCCCCGTCACCTTGATCCAGCAGCGTTGAAAACATCACGCCGGCCAGCAGAATGCATCAGGGAAGTCATGCTCCAGCAATAAAACCAATTCCAGATTTACTCTCCGGTGTGGTTGTTGTGATTCCCTTCTCTCTGTTTCCCTCTCTCCCTCTTTTTTTTTTTCAATCTCTCTTTCTTTCCACTTTATCAGCCTTTACAGCTTGTAAAGAGGAGCAGTCAGAGGGAGACCGGGGAGGTATTGATCTCAGCGGGAGGGAGAATTACTGCAGTCTAACAAACACAAATTGGTGTCAAAAGCTCATCACTCGACTAAAATACAGCATCCCTTCAGAATAAATGTTTACCGCCTCAGACTGACCTGACGAGGTTTTGAATGGGAAGGCGAGACAGGAAGTGGCTTCAGGGGGAGATGGAGCTGAAACCAAAATGTCTGCTCAACTCATCCAGCCTTGGGCCAATTAGCTGTTCAGTGTTGGGCCCGTTACTCAAAACATGTAATATACTCCTCTTTATTCTATAGAAGCACATTGCATTCATAAAAGAAGAAGAATAGACACCTTACGTCGTAATTATGAGAAAATATAATTATGAGAAAACTGTAAAGGTGCATGAATCTACAACCATGAAGCATCCCGTATTGGTTTACCTGCTCCTGCAGGAAGAGAGCGACTGAACAAGCCCAACGACCTGAGATGCCTGCCAGCGTATTGACATACTAATATTAATGCATCCACATTTAGTAACATTAATATTTCCCAGTGTCTCAAACCGAGAAGGAAGTAAAAGCAGATGAAATGCGATAGCGCCATCATTGTCTTATCCTGTAGCCTGGGTTAGCGACCGATTGATAACTAGGCTACCTTAACATAAGATGAGACAAGATCTTTTCTCATAATTACGAGATAGTAACTCATTATTACGAGATCAGGTGTCTATTTTTTTATTTTTTTATTTTGTGAATGCAATGTGCTTCCGTATTATTCATTTCTCATATCAGAAGTAATAATATTACTTTACTTATTACTCGTTATATTACTTTTCCGTTACCCCCCTCCCCATGAAACAGACAGATTGTTTCCACCTCTTATTGGTTTGAATTTGAAGTAACCACTAAAAATATGTTGTTTTCCAGGAAACAAAAGTAATTGGAATTGGAAAACTACAAGAGAAAAAGAAAATTGGGCATTTATTGTGAAATAGAAAATTCGCCAAGAAGGTGAAAAAGCGGAAACCCTTTTTCATTTCTTTGTGACTTTCAGTGTCATGAAGTCCCTGGGCGTCGGGGAAGGCAGCCACAACAACAGATTATTGCTCCGGATCAACGCGGGAGCGCCGGCGGACGGCGGGATGATGTGATCTAGGAAAGCAGGCGTCTAAAATGAATTTGTGCTCGTCTCGGCCCCCGGCTGCCAGCGCCGTCACTCCACAAATACCTGGGGATTACTCACTCTCCGCTCTCTCGCTCTGACACAGAGGAGGAAAACCAACCGTTGAACTTCTACCTCTGCCAAGCGCTGCACGCCAGGTTCCTCGTTTTAAACAGCGGCTAATTGGATACCGATGTGGTCCTGACATGCTCTTCCTCCAGCCAATCGCAGCCTCCTTTAAAAGCCATCGCTGATCTAAATCAGGAAAGGAGAAACGTGCCAGAGTACAAGCACCAAATGGCAACTATCTAAACATCTATTTCATGAGGAACAGAAAGAGTAAACAGGGTTTTTCCTGCTGCTCGTAACCATTGGAGACGCAATCAGCGAGCGAAGACAAACCAGGACGTTGACACGTACCATTACATTAATTAAGACAAAGAGCAGACGTGAGGACTAATCGAGCTGGATGAGATCTTTACTGCAGGCTACACATGATGAAATATAATTGGCTGGCTGCGCGGCCAATCATCTGACTCTTGTTATCTTGAAAGCTGGAGAGGTATTAGCGCTGGAATGTCATTAGCCGCACACCGGAGACAGTTTTACGACCGCTCGTGACAAACGGTGACATTGTCGGGGTCAGAGCGGCAGCTAAAACTTCAAACAAAAAGTATTGTCCAAGACGCCCGCCCTCATCCAGTTTGATCACCGACTGGCGCTCTCCCCCCCTGTTGTTGTTGTTGTCGGCTTTCTCAGAGCTTAATTCAACCTGCCGGGAACGGGGCGTTTTCGGCGGGAATGAATCAGCGGGATCATGGCGTAACGGACAGACTCGTGGCGCTGGAGCCGCTCTAGTGCGGTCGTATCGACTCCACCGAGCCTTCAGGAGGTCGGGTCAATGCGGATCCGATTTGCATCACCGTCTCGCACAAACGAGTTGGAAGTCTCACGGAAATCTCCAGATGCTCGCTGCAGCCGCCGAGCGTGTGTGGAGGTCATTATGGAGACAAGGTAGACTGGCTACAGGAAGTGACAGCACAGCCAAAACAAAAGTTATCTTCTCTTCACTTACAGTTTCATTGTTTTGCCACCCCCGAATCAGAATTGAGAGTTGAAGCGTATCTGGATGCTGTAAAATTGGACAGTTTGTTTTTATTGTGGAGGCTGGTTTTCCATTTGGGGGGAAAAGTGCCTCAGGAACTCAGTTGCCAAATCAGTATTTAAAAGAAACTCACTTTTATAGACTGGCTTTTCATGTAAATGTTTCTTTTTTAATTGAATCTTTTATTCTTTGTGCCATTTTTCCTTTTTATTCCTTTTAGTCTATTTAATTATTTCGCACCCTTGAGTTATCGTTTTAATTCCTTTTATTGTATTCCTTCTGTTTCTGTGTAAGGCACTTTGTAAAGTGCTGTATAAATAAGTATTATTTGAAATACAATATTTAAAAAACACAGTTGAATACATACTCAAGTGTTACTAATAAGCAAGTGAAGGTCTTCAGATCACTAATAACTTTGACACTGTGCAATTTACACCAAGTGAAAAATGTGACACTCTGTAGAGTAGATGACGACATCTTATTTTGAAATAAAACTCGGGATACTTTCCTCAAAAGTAAAAGTGCTGACCGAATGCCAGCTTTGAAAAATCACTTTGTCTATCAAATCTGTCTTCATTTAGTTTTGGTATTTAGTTTTTGAAGTTTTCGTAGAAGTTTTCCCTTGTTCTCAGTGAGGGTCAAAGGCTTTTGTTTTCATTTTCATTTTCCTCAGAGCATGCGATGGTGATTAAGGCCTGAGCAAATAAACCTGACGTGACTTGACTTCAGGAGCTGAAAGTTTCCCTGACACCAGGAATGTGGACCCGGGTGAGCATCTCGCCGCCTATACAAGCGCGTCATACATTCATCTGCGGCGCTTAAAATGCATTTCTGATCTGATCCAAATTTTCTTGGCTTGGTCGATAAAGAGCGCTGTTGTGAACCGTTTCAGAAAATGTTTGCTGTATTTTCCGGCGTCGCTGGATTTCGAGGGCTGAGGGAGAGAAGCGGCGGGCTGTTTTTTTTTTACGGCGTGGATAACTAACGTGACGGTATCGACGAGACTTCTGGTTAATGGTGTCATTTATATCCGGAGACACGGCCGGGTTCAGCCAATCTCTCATTATCAGTGCAGTCACATTGGATGGCCCCGGGTCTCATCCAAATGTGTTATTCCCCATAATATTTTATTTACAACCAGTGTTAACCCACATTAGCTATTCCGGTCCATTGTGAATGCATTTAATTTATATCCACGGAGATTGTTTTTTTTTTATTTGGCGCCCGGCACATCCTCGCCTTGGCATCAATATATTCATATGATTATCAACCACAAGGCGAGGCAGAAGTATTTCCTCCACCTCTGTATACACTTCACAGGGGATTGTACTTGGGATATTTCTTTCTTTTTTATTTTTTTCCACAGGGCTTCAATCATAAATTCAACACAATGTATAACTCAATAAAACACGTAACCTCGAGGTTATTTACCAGGGGCCTCCAACCACTATCATCTAGGTCCATAATGCACGGAAAGAATGTGCACCTTGTCACAGGATGACACCCAAAACCCAATAAATCCCGCTGCCGCCGCTGCAACACAAGATAAATGGATACCTCCTCCTCCACGCTACCCCTACACCCCCGCCCTCCACCCCCACCCGCCACTGTCAAGGTTACCCAGAGCGATGGCGCTTTGTGAGGGATTTGGCGCTCCTCTCTTTTCCATCACCACAGTCTTGAGCTTCACATCCTGCGTCGTCTGGTCTGACGAAAGCGAGAGGGGGATCTCCGAGCATGTTCGTCACCGGCGACAGTTGAGCGATGGCCGACTCGGCTTGGCTGCCCTTCAGGAATGCGCGAGGCCGGTGGAGCCGTTTGTTAGCTCAAGTTCTCGCTTAATTAATATATGTCAGAGGTTCAAAAGAGGCGGATTTGAAAACCTTCGCTGAGCAGTCAAATCCATCAGTGGCACAGACTCTCCATCCCACACTCCCCTGGTCGCTCAATTCATTTTATTGTGCACTAAATTCCATATTTTCATCCCTGCGGGGGGGAGGACTATGGATCGGATTTTCCTTTTTTTTTTTTATTTTCACACACAATATCTCAAAGGAGTTTTAGTTATACAAAAAAAATTCTCGGAAGAAGATGCAGAAATAAGCAGAAATATTCTTATTGGTCGAGTTAAACATCAGTGGGCGGAGCCAGACAACCAGTCTGTCAGAGCACATGTTTCTGCTAATTGGCAAACTTGAATGGCAACAAAAAAATATATATAAATAAAAATAAAAATGGCAATGAATTATTGTTCATTCATTCATGCCTATGGTGTTCATGATCTTGGAAGGTCAGCTAGGCTAACTAGCTAACCTAGCTAGCTATATGCTATGTGGCAGACTGTGGGAAAGGATTACGGTCGGCCATCTTGCCCCAGGTGAAGGGCGTTACCAATCAGCCAGGTGTGCTAACGAGCTTACCTAGATAACTTAGTATGGATAGACTGCAGTTAGTAGCAGAGTGCTAGGCTTCACAATATTAGCTAGCTTCTCTCTAAACCCTCACCCGTTTCTAGTCTGACATTACTGAGAAAATTAAGACAAAAACTCAGGGGGAATGATCCATCTCCCCACTGCATTTCGTCGTTTTCAGAATTACGCCGAGTTAATTACAATTCCAGGTCAAAACAAGGAGGCATTAATTACCGATTGGCCATGAAGGGGCTGCATGATTCATGGCGGGCGACATGTTTACTGCCGTCTTGTCATGTGTGATTATGTATGGTGTGTGTGTGTGAACAGTGAACATAGATGAAGGGCAATAGTTTTGAACTTGAACTTGCTCATATATCTATAGAACAAGGGCGCTGGAGGGAATCTATTACCCAGAATTGACACCATCTTTATCTTGTTGGGCAGTCACACGTCTACCTGGTGTAATTACCAGGGGTCCCAAGGTCTGAGTAGTGTGATCGGGTGGGATGTGGAAGAGAGGTTCGGAGGCTTGAGCAATAAGAAGAGGAAAAATAATAAGAACAACTGATATGTCTGTTTCTCAAAGTCACAAGTTGCTGTTAAACGAACACACCAACACCGGCAATCAGCCTTGATGAAAGAAATCCTTGTGCTGCTTGCTCCACTGACACCAGAAGGCCCACTCAGCACAACACACCAACCACACCGGATTCCCAGTGGACGAATTAACAACCACTACAATGTAATGAGAGCAGAAACAAGTTAGCAGCAAGTTCACGAAAAAAACAAGCTTTCAATCGTGTCATTAAAAGGAACGAATTCCCCCAAAGTTGTTCCCAAAGCAGCAAATGCTCAATCACCTTTTGGAAACACAACTGACACCCTGATTTTTGCGGTTAGCCCCGGTCCAGCCGTCACAACCAACTAAATAAATTGCACGTCACGCTGAGAAGGAAAATACTTCCACTGTGTCATGACGCTTAACCCCTCACGGTAGCAACCAGACTATCTCTTCTGCTGTGGAGTTACTCAAGGGTTGTCTTCCTACCATGTGCGTCAAAGATGTCACACATAGACACAAACATGTTTTATACTTACCATTTTCTATATTTTGTGTAGCCCTGACCCCCCAAAATCATCTTTTCTCTGGTAGATTTCGGTGCACATGCTAGCCAACTAGCATTACTTAGCGTAAGAAGACAGACCTTTTAGTAATCCAGAGTTATTTCCCAAAAGGTCGGTGTAGTCCTTTTAATGTAATTCTGATTCTACCACTTCATTCATGCAGTGCAGCGTGCTGTAGGGCGATGAAACGACATATAAGTGAGAAGATAAGTAAAAAATAAAAGATACAAGCCGACGAAAACAAGGACACTGGAGCGCAAAATATATGTATGAGCCGCCGTCACCCAGACAGACAGGAGAGGCAGTCCTCTGGTCCTTGAGGAGCTTTGTCGTGTCAATGAGACCCGAGTCTGTGGAATATCATCAGAACAAAACGCCTGGCTGCTGCCTCTGGCTCTCACATCAGCCGAGCACTGAGGAAAAACAGAGGAGAGATCACCCAGATGAAATGAAAGAGGTGGAGTGGGAAGAGGGATGAAGAGCAAACGAGGTTGACTAACACGGTGAGACAAAGAGGAGCAGTTTTATTAAAGACACTTGGTCCAGATTCCCCTTTTGCTTTGATGAGATCTGCACTTGCCAGCAGGGCAACAGCAAGACACCATCTTATTTCAGCTTCCTGTAAAGTGATGAGCGCAGCGTTTCCTTCGAAGCCTTATCTGCAGCGATGTGGTAACACGCCGTGCAGCGCTCCACTTCCAGCATGTAATCAGAGCAACGCGCCCCCTCCACCTTCATCACACAGAAAGGAGGTAAGGCGTTAAAACACAGCTGCCATGTTGATTCTTCTCATCCAGAAACCTGACAGATGGGTTCATCTCACACGTGAACATGTCTTCCACTTTCACATACATGAACCCTCACCTGACGAATAGGAACTGACAACAGAGAGGATTGTTCACTCATCAGCTGACGGAAAGTGAGAAAAAGTACAGATTGCAAAGCCTTATGGGAAAGTCACCCATCAAGAGGCACATCTGTGATCATCTAAATCACAAGTTGCTGGTGCAGTCAACAAGTTTCAAGCGTGGTTTATTTTTACATCGTGGCAGCAGACGTGAAAGTACACACTCAGGCCTCTGATCAGATTTTAAATCCTTTGTATCTTTGAAGTTCGATTTGACAAACTGCTGCGTGGTGTTGGCCGAGAGGAGCCGGAGAGGAAGGAAAAGACCATCTGATCTGTTTCAGATTAGCACTATTTTTGGTAAAATGCCATCCTCCAGACACACTGTGTTCTGGGAACAGGAGTGCTGTGTTGCACTTTCCTGAGAGGTGTAACATAATCTCAGAGAGCACCGCCAGCAGTTTGTTTTCAACCTTTGTTTATCCGTCCTCTTTTCCTGCAACACCCTGATTCACATTCACACCTGCTAGCTGAAAGCTGCCCAGTACAACCAGTGCTCTACTGCTGGCCAGCTGGGGATTGAGTGCTTTGCTCAAAGGCACCTTGATGACGGTAGATGAGGTGGGGGTGAGGATGAGGTTTCCCCAGCTGGACCTCCACCCCAGCCCATGGTCGCTGGTCCCTCCACACATGTGCTAGTGTGCAGTCTGTTTTCTTAGTGAATAGCTCATAGCTCACAATGCATTGAAAAATGACTCTCCCCAAAATTCATTCCCCTGCTGCAAGTGCAGCCAAAGCAAAGCCAGCCCAGGGCTGTATACCTATTCATAGTGTTTTTGTTACAACACTTTCAAAATTACAGTGAATTGGCAAGAGGCTGAGAGGCTCCCGCCCACGCGTTGACACGATATAGATGAGTAGATGAAGATGAAACATTAAATAGATTAATTCATATCTGATGATAATAATTTAATTATGAATGAGTTGTTTAACGTTGTTGGTACTGCAGGAATTCAATTCTGCTTAACCAAACCAGTGTTCATTTCTCAGCGTACTTTAGTCTCCAGTTTCTACGGAGGAAAAAGACGGCAACAGGCTTGTTTCGTCGCCCTGCTTCGGTATTGGCAGAGCACGTCTACGAGGTGAGGTGGATATTGAAAACACAATACCAAAGTAGACAGCCCAATCCATTACAAGGCCTCTAGAATTACATTTTCCTCAGATACAGCGGAGCCCTGCGAGACCCGATACACGCCGTTCCTGGAGATGGAAACAATTTGGTCCGCACCCGGCTAATTCTCCTAAGCTGTGTACTCACTGACAGCGATGATGGTGAGACGCCGTAAAAAGGTCTTCACTTAGGGGCTTGTGCAATTTAATTTTGTTGGACAGGATTCAAGACCAATACATTCAGCGTGATAGACTTAAAACATCTGGCCGTATAACCTCCAGCAGCACGGCTAGAGCTCAACCTCAACCTCAAGACTGAGCGGTGTCAGTGGGCTCGGTAACGATAAATGAGTTGTGTGCAGTAACAGAGAAAACCCTGGCACAGGCAGAAAAAACCCAACAGATGGCTCCCCTTGAGAATAGCTGAAGGGTGCAATTCAAATTAAAATAAAATGAATTATATGTGGTTGTTTTGATTGAATTGTAATAGCGACTATTACCCAGGGACTGTTTTTGAAACGCCTGTTGTGAAATATTGGAAGACGAAGAGAGGGAGAGGGCTTGTTGTCCATGGTAATGTGGATGTGGTTTTTGAATTCACTGGGTTGTGGGATTCAGGGGAGCATGCAGGAGGGATGACAGGACATTTACCTGACATTAAAGGGAGCGCTTTGGGGTCGTCGCGGCAGCTGTCTCGCTTTTGGTGACATCAGCGCGGTAAAGGTCACTTTCTATGAGGTGTGGTGGTCTGAACCCACAGAGAGACAATCCACTTACGTTGTTTTTGTTCTCTATAACAACAGAACAGCGTTGACGAAGAAAGCTGCTGTTGCAAATCAGCGGTCAGAAGGGAGACGGTACAGTTGTAGCATGTAACTTACAAGGTTTTCTCAGTTGCTTCGGCTCAATTCTCCAATGACAGTTGAAGTCGTCAAAACAATCAATCATTTTGTTTCTTGTGCACAGAAAGTGCATTTATCTTTGTTACCATTTGCAAATGTTTTAGCACGTTTGTCGACAATTTGAACAATTATTGGTTGTGTATGTCTTTGTGATGTGCTGACCCTCCCCGCCATGTTTACCTGTATCTGGCTTGTGTGGCTGCTGTCTTTGCAGGTACTGGAGGTGGGTTTGGCAGAGTCATCAGCAACACTGGAAACACCGGGGCTTGGTGTGCCAGCGCTCCTTTAAAACCCTCTTGGAGCCCAGTTGCTGGGGTGCTCTCCTCCCTGAGACACCCTGTGGTTTTTGGTTGGCGGTTGTGTTGTGTTGTGTTGTGTTGTGTTGTGTTGTGTTGTGTTGTGTTGTTGCACCATACAACATTGCACCTACACACTTCTCCACTCATGCACTCACTTACACTGCTGATCATACTGATTACACACGTCACTGTTAGTTTAGGTTCTCCTCCTATGTTATTTCTTTATCAATAAATAGCCTGTTAATTGGCTTGGTTGTGTCATAGCCGTGTGGCCCGGTTTGTGACAGTGATCAAAATAGATTATGTTTCTTCTCAGTTGAATAGTTTTACTCTCCAAAACATGTTAGAAGTCTTTCATTGTGTAAGTCATCACATGCAGAATAGTCCATCTAATTCTCAAGCCCACGTTTCATGAATTGCATTGATATGGAGAGGCTGTAAAATCTGCTAAATTGATAAATTGGTTGTCAGATGTCTTTGCTTGCTGCAATGGATGCTGCTTGTGATGACATGACAGCAGAAGCGTGCAGAGGATGGTTGCGGCATACACGGCGATTCACGACGAGCATCGGGTGTGATGAGGCGAAGGGTCGATGAGAATCTGTGGTCCAACAGACACTGTAACTATACTACTGCATATAGCAGGCCTGTGTTTTGTTTCTGTTTTCTGGTATTGATGGGCTATTGATGGGATTTTGTTCTGTGCAGTGCTGTGTGAATGTTTTTTTCTGTTTACTGTATTGTGCTGTGTTGTGTGACCATGGCAGGAAAACTAAAATAGTTTTTCCTCACATTGCATGCTAAGTGCTCTTTTGCTTCACAAAGTGGGACGTGAAACCTTGGACTCTTGAAATCGGCATCTGAAGAGTCTTCACTTTGGTACACAATAGCTTCAGAGAAATAACAGCCTGGTACAGTAGGGGTTCAGTAGAACACACTTCCAGAGTCCACTGTCATTCTGACAGCACATCTGAACATTTTGACCATCTTGGTTTTACTCAATGTCAAAGGAACGAGTCATTTTGGTGGCAATGACTTTTTTTGACACAATAACTTCATTTTGACAGATGAATGAAAGGTTCTGGGTGAGTTGCAGCCTTTTGCAGGTTAACTAGAGTGTTTTGCTGCTGTTTTGGGAAATGCATCTTCAGCGCTGAGAACTTTAAACATGTTTGGAGAAATGTGCCAAAGCAGTTGAGAAAAACTGTAATGCACTTTCCTTATTCCTTCCCTGTAGCAGAGTCCTTTATATCACACAGACGCCGATAACGCTCCCACAGGAGTTTATTCCTGTTACTTCTAATAGAATTCTTCTATTCATCCGATTGTGCTTTTTTATTAAGGGAAAAATCCATTCTAAAACACTAACACTGATAAAAAAAACAACTATTAGCGATGTACCGTGCATTTCTGGATCCATCTTGTTGCTGGTGTATTTTTCTTATACAGATGTGTGTGCGGTCTGGTCTGAATGGGTCCAACGCCGGAATGACGCCTGTTTCATGACCCGTGTAAACCCCAGGCTTTGTGTGTGAGA
This sequence comes from Hoplostethus atlanticus, assembly GCA_034670405.1. Lineage (NCBI taxonomy): Eukaryota > Metazoa > Chordata > Actinopteri > Trachichthyiformes > Trachichthyidae > Hoplostethus > Hoplostethus atlanticus. The sequence continues at coordinate 1,106,038 of JAXDDX010000096.1, forward strand.
GGGGGAGTAGACGAGGCAGGTTGAGGCAAAGTGGATACAACAAAAAGGTAAATCACAAAATAACTCCTGGAATGCATCGACTGATGATACATGAGAGTGTGAGAGGGTCCAAAGGGGGAATTTTCCTTTGATAGTGACGTGGGCCTGAAGGCACCAGGATACTTGCTGCAGAAGGTTTGTACAGACAAAAAACACCGACCGTGACCGACCGTGCAAAATGTCACATGACTGGTTGTATTGCCTTGTGGAAAAGCATCTCCACTTCATTTCTGGTTAATTTGTTCACATCTCCAACATCTCGAGGTAAAAAAGGATGTTTGGTTTGAGGACACCTGCGCCTTCGTGGCCGATCAAACAGCTTCTAAATCCTCAGATTCCCTCAGCCGCCTTCGCCACTCTCTGATGTTTCTCACCGAGTGTTTGCACCCGTTTGCATGCAGCCGCGTGTTCGACTGCATTTCTACTTCGACACCTCAACATCTTCTAATGCCATCCTGACAAACCGACCTTGTATCTGAGCTGCTTTCAATTACCCCGGTGTCCTGTGCAACCCTGTGACATCTAAGAAGGAGGAAATAAAGATAGATGAATTCAATTTCCTGCCGGCCTCGTGAAGCAGCATGACTCCAGTTTGGCATTCCTCTCAAAATGGAGATTTCAACTCGTTAGCCGTCAGACCCACGAGGAGCTCAGCAAGACAAATAAACTGTTTCAGCTCACTAATCAAATCACCGTCTTCCAAACACAAGCAGGTAAAACTGAAGCTGAAATGAAACCTTGTTGTTTTTGGGTTTTTTTTTTTTTTACTTCAAATGAAATTGTGGCCAGATACAGAAATGGATGTTCTGCAAAGGGTTTCCATCGCTTGTCACGTCACTGGCAGTTTTCTTTAATTAAGCCTCTCTTTGTTTAAGAACCGTCCACAAATGAAGAGCTTTGTCCAGGAAATGAAACATCCCCCATTTGAAAGTGACACCCTCTCACATAAAAGCACTGCATGTCTTTTTAAAGGACAGGAGGTAACTTCAGCCTTTTAACAAGATCATTACAGATGCTCTAAATCCTACAGATATTGAATGACGGGGGGATTTTTTTTTTTCTCCCAAAATGTATTTATAGCATTGTGGAATATAATTCTTCAAAGACAAATAATCAAACACACCAAGTGTGCTTGGGGTTGAATAGAGGAAGTGTGTAAATGGTGGTGGGGACCCCCGCTGTGTCTGGGCTGGAAAGCCTCCCAAAGCCAGCGGAGATCACATGTTTGAATTGAACGGGGGGGCCGGGGGGAGGGTGGGGGGGAGACACTGCTTCCTGTGTTTCTAACTGGCACTCCATCCACCGAAGCCCCAAGCTTCTCTGAGTGACAGCTCCTTTGACACACAGAGCCGGGCACATAATAACAGAGACTCAAACAGACTGAGAAAGAGGCTGGCCCCAGTTGTCCCTTTGTCACTGACGCCATTAAAATTCCTCGGAGGAAAAAATGGGCGGAAGGGAGATTTATGAGCAATTACTTCACTGTACGCTGCGACGGCAGAAGAAGTGTTGCTAAACGGTTGTAAATTGGTAATGCTCAAAAGGGCGGCGAGGTTTAATGAAAAGAGCATGTTGGAGAGGTAGAGCTGGGTCTCGTTTTCAGGGTGGAAATGAAGCCTGGGGAAACAAGAGCAAATAATCTATCTATCTATCTATCCATCCATCTCTCCATCTATCTATCTATATCCATCCATCCATCCATCCATCCATCCAACCAGTTGAATTCCAGCAGACTAAGGCCGGGGGTTATTTGTCATCCCTCATTTCTCCTTTGATCCCAGTGCAAATCTCTGCTTTCCAAAGCTCCGGCAATTCAAGCCACCCCCATCACCCTTGAGTTATTAAGACCAGCCGTCTTCCTGGGGATTTCTACTCTGTTTTTTCCCCCCTACCCATCCAGCTGTGTGTGTGCGAGGCCCAGAGTCATCCTTTCTGCCGGTGCAGACTAGCAAGGAAAGACACTTAAGGAAAGAGTGAAGGGATGGAGTGGCTGTTGTATGTTCGTGCCACTGGGCATTGTGGGATTGTTCTGTTGTTTTACTGGTCCAACCTTGGACCTCTGATGATGTCATTTCCTATTAAAATAATTGGTCTTGATAGGAAACAGGAGGTCCTTGATATGGTCTCCATCCAAAAATATGAATGTAATTATTATTTTGGTTCGAATAGTTGTTTGTGGAAAGTGCAGCGATAAACTAGGATAAAGTCGCTATTATTTTTCATTTATCTCCTCTGGTTGTTAATCAGAAGGGAGGTTTTAACCAGGGAGGGAACAGGGTTCAAAGAAGACTGGGAGCAGCAAAACATTAGCTGTGTTCTGCCTGGGAAACCAGCCAACGCGTGTAAACCAGGACTTTAGTTCTCTGCACAGTATGTGGTGCATAGTTGTGTCCAAGCCTCTTACCGGCTTTTGATTCATTTGAGAAAAAAAGGGAAAGAAAGAAAAACAAACAAAAACAAAAACTTGAGTCTATCAGTTGCTAAACGCTCGGTCATACTGGACGCTGCTGAGACTCCGGCCTCCCGATGACTCCAGACCAGTCGGAGCCCGATAAGATTTTTTCCATCACATTTGATTTTCTCGACAAGATTGAAATCTGTTGGTGATTATCAGCCAATTATTAACCGCCGATGGGAGTTTAACTCAAAGAGAATGAGCCCGAGGAGAATTTGCTTTCAACAACAAACAGTTTACATCAGTAGAGTCCAACTCCACTGGCTTCACTCTTGATGAAGTTGTTATACCATTTTTATTTGGAGGAATAAAGCTCATATAAAGTGGTATACAACCAACGCGTGCCTGGATCAATCCACATGAGTATACAATTACTCTCATATAAAATAAATTAATTAATGTAATGCATTTATAAAGTATTACAAACTAGCTGCTGCACCTTGGACCAAGAAGCAATACATTTTATTTACAACCAGGGGAGTAGTGGTAAAAAAAGAGGTGGGTAAACCACGAGGCGGACCACGACATACCGTAGTAGGGAAGTGCCGGCCCTAGCCATTAAGCAATATAAGCAGTTGCTTAAGGCCCCCTGCTCTCTGGGGGCCCCCTAGAAAATATTTTTTTTAATGAACACGAGACAATAATGAAATAAAAATTGAACTTCCTAAACAAAAACTGACAACATTTCGTGCCATTTTTGCCCACAAATAGTGACAAAACAAAAAGCTCAGAGACGGGCGACATGGACAATATAGGTAGGCTGAGTAATTTACTGTCCCCTACGAAACAAGCACTGCAGGATCCTGTGGTAAAAAAAAAAAAAAAAACATATTTTACGGGATAAGTATCTTCACAAGCTGTTCTTCGACAGTTTGCCAGCACTTAGGGGGTAATAGACAAATACTGTATTGACTGTAGTCTATTTAAAGATAGTGTTGCTGCTAACAGGTCCCACTTTAGTCTCTACATGCTTATTTGTACATGATGTGTGCTTTAACTAATATTTACAATACACAAGTTGGTTCAGTGCCATGTGAAGTGGCAACACGTTACAATGAGGGGGGCCCCAAACCAAATCCTGCTTAGGGCCCCCAAAAGTCTAGGGCCGGCCCTGGCGGGTCACACCACCGACCCCGCTCTCCCCTCCTAGCTGTGTAAAAATGGCTTTTTAAAGTTTGTAACAAATCTGAGCGATTCTAACTTTACTTGTTTTGTTTTTTGGCGCTCACTTTGTGGTCGAGATCTTTTGCTGGCATCGGCAGGAGGAGGCTTGCTTTTTTCACGTTTAAGAAATCGCCATACATCCATTTGTCAATGACAGGAATCCAGACACGCTAGTCAACCTTAGCTAGCTAGCTAGCTAGCAAGCACCTTCGGCTCTGTCGCAAGGCCGGCTGCCGCAAGAGACGATGTGATTGGTCACAGATACCGTAAATGCTGATAATGCAGCGCAATTTTGAATATACTACGGCTTGGGCTGGTAAAACAATAGGAAACTCTAACTAGCTCTAACTCTAGCAAATGTTAAAGTTGTGTAAACTCAATTTAGAGGTGCGTAAACACTATTTCAGAAATGTAGGAGGTGCGTAAACGCCGTTTACCTCAGCCCTGTCTACAACATACAACCTGTTCTGGGTTTGGAATGACAAAATCATGTAGTGTGTGATCCCTCGTCATCTTTGTCCCATCTTCGCCGAGTGTGAACACTGTTAGGATGGGACTGGCGAGCTTTTACTTTTTTAGTTTTTTAGTCTGGTCTCATAAAATGAGCACAAAGTCTTGACATGCAAGTAAGGTGCTCTGTGCACAACAGTGAGAGAAATATGTTTCCCCGCCAGGAAAGGATTACACGGAGGAGACACGACCAGACACAGGAAGTGGTTTGACACTGAAATATTGCGGTGGAAAGAAAGGGTGTGGAGGTCAGGTGGAGGAGAGTGGATGGCTTCAATTCCCAACTGTACTCTGAGTGAAGTTTTCATTTTCAGAAAGCTTTTCATGTTAACCATTAATCATGACCAAAACCTCTAAACCCGAACTTCTACCAAATGTTTCAGCTGTCTAACTTTAACCGAACCTTAACCGTTCGCTAACCTTGTCCTGGGACAAACACGTGAAAATGGCGTGTGAATTTCCCCGCCACTGTCTCATAAGCCTTTCATGCTCTCGTCTGTGTCCGCAACACATAACCGTTAGCGTTTCCAGAGCTCCAGCTCATTTCCAGAGGTTTCCTGAGACCGAACCGTTGACTTGCCAGGCTTACGTAGGAGAGGAGCGCTTGTTAAGAGGACACATTGGAAGATATGGCAGCGAATCAGAAACCTCTGCTGTGATGCGCCATACCACTCTCCCTCGTGTCGCCCTATTTCATTCCCCCCTTACCACTGACCTTCACTGAACAATGGATCCTGCTGACTTAAAGGTTCCTCTGTCCTTTTCTGCACGGGTGATGGACGCTCCCCCACCGATGCGCCCCGTCTTCCTCCGCCCTGCGTGAGCGCTGCACCGAGGCGGATATCTGTGTCGGGGGGGTGGAGGCCCGTGTCGCCGCCGATAAAGACAAGACAGCGCCACAGTCTTCCTCTTCTTCGCTTCCGGAATTTGACCGCAGGCTCTTCAATTATTCAGGCTGTTGAAGAATGTCTCCCTCTATCTCGGTCGAGGCTTAACCTGACCAGTGATCCTTATCCCTGAAGGTTGAGTAATGGCGGAGACAATGGGAGATGGCAGGCGGCGGGGCGTCTTCGCTGGATGTCTGAGGTAAATAAAGGGGAGAAAATAAGTTGATAATGCAACGAGGTAATATATTTATCTACTGACCGCATGAAGTCCAACCCAAACTGAACACATGGATGGATGAGCGTGGATATCAACCCAGGATCCAACGTAAAGCAGACCTACTTGACTCTGCTGAAAGGTGAAATCCCGGTGATTCATAAAGATTTTGAGGGTGCATTATCAACGAAAAAATGAGAGCCATTCTTCAATGTGACAAGACAAGAAAGTACATGTTCCCCCTCCCGCCCTGCTCAGAGGGAACGCCGACAGGACGGAGCGTTGCCTGCGCCTCGTAAAAAGACAAGCACATTCCCGAGCTGTCAGACACACAAACAAATCATTACTCTGTAGAGACGACTGCACCAGAACAATACAATAATAAATATATTATACAAAACTTTGTTATTGTGTGCATGCATATTTACAAATCCCACGGACCCAGGCCGGTCGGGATGGGAGGAGGAGAGACGCAGATGAATTAAAATGCAAATACATTTAATTAAATGACAGCCAGGATGGATAAATCCTTGCTCCGCTGGGCGAGAGTGACATGACTCATAGTGTCATAATTACATTTTGAACAGGCGTTTATGAGGATGAAAACAACCCCCCCCCCCCCTCCCCCCTTCTCAGAAGCTAGAACTGGGATCCATTAGATGCAACAGATTCTGCTGTTTGATAATGGCACTTCCCAGAGACCGAGAGAGAGAGAGACCCGGTGATCCAGTCTGAAACCACATGACTGGTCTCTGACAACGATCTGGTCTTTATAAGGCTTACACAACGCGCCACCATTAGTCATGTTCCATGAGCCATATGTTCAACTAATTGACAATAATGGCAACAATAAGGATGAAGTGGAAAAGCTGTGGAAAGTAGCACAGCGACCAGATGTTTTTGTTTTTGCCGTATCCGTGGCACCTTTCCCAACCAAACCACCTCCAATTTTTCTGTTCATTTTTCACTTTGGACAGAAAACACCGGGACCTCCGGGTGGCTCGCTGGGTAGAGCAGCCCGCGTGCTCATCGTGGGTTCGAGTCCGGCTCGTGACCTGTGACAGGCTCTCGTCACTCTCTGTCCTGTGTGCGGTCCAAACAGGAAATGTTTAAGTTCCACTTTGTCGTTTCAATGTAACTTTTATCATCCAATCACACCGGGATGCAGTAAGTGACGCACAAGTCTAGACGCACAAAAATTGGATTTTGCTCACATTGCTATCTGATCTTCTAGACCAGATACTGGAGTGGCAGGCTCACACTGTGATTGGTCCGGACTCCACCACAATGCTCATACAGGCAATGTAAAGAGATAGAGAGGAGCAGTGGGGAAAGTCATGCAGACGGAGATGGAGACAGAGATGAAGATGAAGATGGAGACAGAGATGGAGATGGAAGTAGGAACAGGAAACTCATAACAGGACAAATGTCAACATACAGAGATGAAATCAAACAAGTCACTTCTCAAAACTCAGGTAAGTTTAACCTTAGTCTGAGAAATACTACTACTACTACCACTACTACTGCTACTACTACTACTACTACTACTACTACTACCACTAATACTACTGCTACTACTGCTACAACTACTACTACTACTACAGTTACTACTGCTACTACTACTACTACTGCTACTACTACTACTGCTGCTACTACTACTACTACCACTACTACTACAGTTACTACTGCTACTACTACTACTACAACTAATACTACTACTACTACTACTACTACTGCTACTACTACTACTACTACCACTACTACTACAGTTACTACTGCTACTACTACTACTACAACTAATACTACTACTACTACTAATAATAATAATAATAATAATAATAATCTTATATTTTCATATGTGCTATGAGGAGACAGCTGATAGTAATACTGAAACTACTGAAACTACGGAAACTTCCACAAAACTATGACAGTTTAAAATGAAACATTTTCACAATTATGAAGAGTGAACAGAATAACAGTATTTACCAAATGATCAATAGCATTGATCAATAGTATTATCAGCAGTATTTTGGGGTTCAGTAACTCAGAAATCAGCTCTTATGTTTTTAGCAGCGTTGTAAAAACCTTTAACCTGAATCTGAATCCTTTCATTTTAACATTGAGTTTACAAGGCTTCTGTTTTCTTCTGCTTTTAGAAGGAATCACAAAATAAAATGTGAGTAGCAAAAAGAAAAATGTAGTATTATTAAAATATAATAAGTAGCAGGACATCAAAAAAGGTTTCTTTGGCTTGTAGAGAAATGCACGTCAGCGTGGTTTTCCAACACCTCTCAGATCTGAGGTCTGAACATACAGTACAAAAGAAAGCAATACATTTGAAAGATGGAGAAAAATAAATAACCTGGGCGGAGAACCCCCCTCCCCCGTCCTCCCCCTCCCCCGTCCTCCCCTCCTCCTCCCTCCTCCTCCCTCCTCCTCCCATGTGTATTTCCAAGCCTGACGGTTGGAAACCAGCCAGCATCCAATCTGTTTTGATCATCAGGTATCTGACAGTACCACTGATCATACATCACGTATGTTAGATGCTATCTCGTCCTCCTCCTCACGTTATTTGCCTTGCTTGCACATTTCCCCCACATGCAGCACTTTGCAGGATGGTATGCATTGCCTGATGAATGGGAGAGACCTTTGGCCCTGGTAGCAGCGTTTTGAAACACGTGGAGGACATGAAAGTCGCTGCAGGCTGCAGGCTGAAGCATGCAATAGTTCACCACAGTTACATAATAAAATAATGAACTGTTTTTTGTCATTTTCTTAACAAAGTTTGTGCTTTAAAATAAAAGGAATAAAACAAATATCACAACTGCAGTTGCTCAGCTCACTTTCCCAGGTTTTTGCCGTGAGGATATAAAAATCCACCCTGGACCATTTTCTTGTTGCATTGTTCCAAGCTATACCACGGCATGCCAATTTCTTTTTAACCTGAACAATTAGAGCTGACCCAGTACCGGTGGTTTGGCCCGGCGGTTTGGCCCGGTACTTCAGCCTGCTGCTGGCAAGGTGGGCGAGGGAGAGCATTTGGAAGCGGCAGTAGATTTAGGCTTTCCATCACATCAGCTAGTTATACTGTAATGACCCATATGGAATCCATATGCACGGCCAGCGCTGCCCTGAAGGGGTTAACGCTGTCATGCATCAGGGGCGTTAAGGCTTTGATGGAGTACCTCTCGGTTTAAGGCTGCAGCCGCCGGGGATCGGTCAAGCGATTTCTTTCCTGGAACATTTGAAGTCGAACAAGTGACTTAAGTGATTTAAGGCACCAAGAGAGTGTCTCTATGTACGTTATCAATGGATTGAACAGCACTGATGGCTGATAAGTGTCCTCTCTCAATGGATTTCGCTTTTATTTTTAGATTATTTATAGGCATTTCTGCTTTATCAGACAGAGTACAGTGAGTACAGAGGCAGGAAGGAAGGGGAGAGAGAGGAGGACGACATACGACAAAGGCCTTTGGATTCGAACCCGGGGCGTTGCAGGTACATGATCTAAGTGACATGCACGGTGCATGCATGTTGAAGCCATGATCCTCTGTGTACCATGTGTGCGGACATTGCAAGGTTACATTGCAGCCCATTATCTTTGCAGTGCAGTAACTCTGCAGAGGAAACCACGCGCAGCAGAATGAGCTAATTCAGTGGAAATGTGTTGACATTTTCCCAACACATCTCTCCAAGAAACCCAACAGTAGCGAGTAGATGTATCCAATCAATAATTCAGATGAAGAGCGTGCACCCGTGTGCCGGCCTCCTGGCGAGGAGCTGCTGCTGCCGCTAAAAACCAAACGGTTCATTTAGGGTGAGAGAACGTCTACGACTCCTGTTTTCGCGGCGCGCTGCACGCTATCTTTCTTTGCGACTCGTGCGCCTTCCGCCTGGAAAATATAGCGTGCATTGTTGTTAATGATTGGCCGCTGCACGTTCACACATCTGTGCAGGCCCGTCCTGCTAGGCCGTCCTCTTCCTGGACTCCTGGACCCTAGACGCATTCACCTCAAAAAGAAAAAAGCGCGAGTAGATCAACCGAGTACATTTTTTTTCTTTCGGCCAATGAATTTGTTGGGAAGCACGACTCTGTATTTAGTCTGCATGACCACCTCGCTCATACGAAACCCCCCTCACCCCCGCTCACCCCAGCCCACCACTTCCAGCATGTAAGAGCATCTCAGGTTTCAAAGCCAGACGTAAATCTCACATTTCAGCAGCAATCAGCAGTGTTGCCTTCATACCTCCTCCTGTCCTTGGATAGTCTGGTAGGCGAACAGGCGAAGTTGGTGGAGAAACCGGAACTGATCTCCCTCGATGTGATTATCTCCCAACGGCTTGTGATGAGGAGCAATGGAGGACTACAGTGTGTGTGTGTGTGTGTGTGTGTGTGTGTGTGTGTGCGTGTGTGTGTTTGTGGGGTGAGGTGGGGGGATGCTGATGGGAGTGGCCATGTACAGGATGCTGTGTGGCAGGCTGAGGGATCGGGGAGAGGAGAGGGGAGCCGGGCTGACGGTAGCGTTCATTACACGCACCGCTGCACGCACATAACCCTGTCTCAGACACACAGCCATCACTCACACACACACACACACACACCTACACACACACACACACACCTACACACACACACACACGTGTCCCTGCAGGGAGGAAAGAGACACCGCCAATGACTCTTCTTCCTCCCTCTCGCTACACTCACACACACACTCAAATGCATATGTACACAATTACATTAATTTCTATCTCTCACACACACACACACACACACACACACACACACAGAAACCTACACTCCCTCAATCACAGCACAGCACCGTTCAGTCACTCCGGAGGAAAAGGTCAACACGTTCTTAGCAGACAAAATTATCACTCATGTTCCCAGAAAAAAACGTCGTTCAATTACGTCTCGGTTGCTTTTAGCAGCTCGTAAAAACAACTTGTGAAAGCACAAGAGGCCTTAACAGCAAACACACGTCTTTAGAACTCGCTGTTAGATTTAGAGAGGGTTATCACAGTCTTGTCTTTCAACCGCAAAAACCTCCCAGCACAACAAAACCGGAGAAATGTACAAACATGCTATGAAATAACCTCAAACACAGACGGACCCGGGGAACGATCCACAGCTGAGCTCTGAACTCCACCAGGCCCGGAGACCGCCGCCATCTTGGATGTATTGACCGCGGAGGGAAGAGGGAGCTCTGCTGGCTTCTGTCGCCGCTCGACTCCGTCCCATTAGCCCAGATTCAGGTCGGGGGGAAACTTGACAAATGAATGGCTTTGTCTGGCTGACCCACCGGGCCAATCAGCGCCGGGTGTGTAGATGGAACTGCAGGGCAGATAATATCGCTGGCAGAGCCGCCATTAATTACCGCTCCTCTATCGATATCTAATTATCCCGACTGTCCAGCGGCGCGGAAAGGAAGATGAAACTCATACTGGAAGACTTGATGTGGGCTGTAAAGGTGTCCTGCTGGAGGGAAAGGTGTTTTCATTCCTCTCTATATTCTGTAACAGGTCAGATTCCAGTTACTGTTGTTTTCTGTTGGATTTATTCCATGTTGAGATGCTGCACCTCCACCAGCATTTATCAAAAACTGATACAAATCTTCAATCAAATGATATTTCTCAAACAAGATTATTATCATTTTATAAAATAATTTAATTCATAATTTATAATATTTTTCAACAGAATTTCTTTTTCAAAGTAAAAGCATGAGCAGTAGCAACAATAATGCATAGAGGACCATGTTCACTGAGTCAATATCTGGTGTGACAACAATCCACACTGTGTATTAGCAGCATACATGTGTTAATATCTGAATGTAATATCTGGTGTGACAACAATTTGAGGAAACCTTACCTGATGGTGTGAACAAGATATTCAGGTATTTTATACGAGCATTTGTCAGAGAACATTTGATTTGTATCAGTTGTAAATAAAGTATTATTGAATAAGAAACAAACAATAATAATTAGTTTTGATAAATGATGAAAACAGTTCTTGGTGGTGGACTCTAGTGGACGTTTGGACCCGGAGGTAGATGAACACACACCACATGCTTCAGTTTTAATTAGTGTTGATTTTTCAGTGACAATTATTTGGACAAGTGTTGACTGGAGAGTTGTTTGTCTGCTCACGGAGCTGATGTGGCTCCGGGGCGGCTGCTGAAAACTATCTAGAAGTGCTAAATTACCTCTGATGGATGTGGACTAATAAACACACTGGCTTAGTGTTGCTATCTTACACTCTCAATTAGCACTGATGGGTTTCTGTTTGAGCATATGACGAGTTTCATTCCCAAATGAGATGAAACAAGTGAAACCCACTCTCCCAAAGTGATTGACAGCTCAACATCTAAACAAATTACAGACATTTTTAATAGATAGGATGAAACATAAGTACTGGGTTGGCAAACAACATGTACAATCTAGATGTTTTATATTATACAGATATAGAATGATGAACTTCAGGTATGATTTTTTTCCCAGTAGGGATATAATATTTCAGGAATGAGCTCTTTGTGTCTGACATCCGTAGAACATATAAGTGGATATAAGTTTGGACCAATTACAAAAACACCATTAAGTTTTTAATCAGTAGTAAGCACTTTAGTGCATGAGCCCCGCGGCCTCCACAGACAGTGCATTAGCTGAGGTATGTAGTGAGGAGGCTGCTTGTTTTGGCAGTAAGATCATTGCTGCATTAATGTGTTTCCCTCAAGAGGACAGTGCAGCTGTCCTTGAGTAAAGCACTTAAACACTATTGCCTCAGTAAACACTACGGAGGGGACTAGCAGGGAAACGACTGCGAATGGATCGCCCTGCTGTTCTGGAGCCGGGGTGAAAGTCAGGCTAGGAAAGGAGAGGAGGCTTTAATAATGTTCAATAAAAAGAAATCAAGACAGTCTGTTGCACGGAGTGAGGCTCAGTATGATATTTCCTCAGTATGACGTCACGGCGCAGGAAAACTTCACATTAAAACCACTTTGGGAAATGATTAGAAATGACATCAGAAAGATACTGAGGTCTGGATGCAGGTAGCAGCTACTGAACTTTCATAGAAACACTACCCTGACCCTTCCTCTACTACCCTGACCCTTCCTCTACTACCCTGACCCTTCCTCTACTACCCTGACCCTTCCTCTACTACCCTGACCCTTCCTCTACTACCCTAACCCTTCCTCTACTACCCTGACCCTTCCTCTACTACCCTAACCCTTCCTCTACTACCCTGACCCTTCCTCTACTACCCTGACCCTTCCTCTACTACCCTGACCCTTCCTCTACTACCCTAACCCTTCCTCTACTACCCTAACCCTTCCTCTACTACCCTGACCCTTCCTCTACTACCCTGACCCTTCCTCTTAGCCTTTGCGTATTTGTCGTCAATTATTTGTATGAGCTCTTGTTTATTGGCTCTTGTTTATTTCATACACTTATTTGTCTTAGCTCTTGTTTATTTGATTTTCTTATCTGTCTCATTTGTTTAAGAAAGTAGGTTGCTAACTTATTGCACTCTTACCTTAACACTAGTTCTGCTCTTAGTTGCTTGTTTAGGAAGGAAATGCACTTACGATTTCTGGTGACTAGTAGTTCTCTACCTACCTATGTTGAATGCACTTATTGTAAGTCACTTTGGATAAAAGCGTCTGCTAAATGACTGTAATGTAATGTAATGTCATAGACAGACAGACAGACAGACAGAGAGAGAGCGAGAGATAGATAGATAGATAGATAGATAGATAGATCGATAGATAGATAGATACTTTATTGATATCCAGGGTGAAATTCTGGGGTTGCAGCAGCATAACAGCATCAACATATAAGGCCTGAATACAATACACAATAAACATGAAGTAGAACCAGGATGTACAGCAGGTACATCATGATAAGACTGGGATGAGCAGCTTGTGCAACATCTTCTTCTTTCTTCTTTACCAACATTTGTTTGAAGCTATAAAATAAACAGGTTCAGGGGCCGAAAGGTCTTGAGGTTCACTCAACACATAAATAACCACAGAAACTTTCTGTTCAGACAGGACAAAGAAAAACCTGAAGTTGTAGTAGTAGTGTGTTTTTTGGGTTTTTTCACGGTAGTAGCAATATTTGGAAAAGTAGCATGAATGTAGATATGACAAGCAGGTAAAAGACTACACCGACCTTTTGGGGGTTCGGCCCATTGGTCACCTTGTCCAATATCTGAGAGGATTGGCACCATCTCTCAAACTCCCCAAATGCGGCGGTCCTTTAAATAAAGACCATGACGAGTAGTTCACTGACACTTTGCTCACCAATAAGCACCGTTCCTCAACATTTCCACCAAAGCCGTTTCCGTCGCTAATGCCCCGATAATAAGAGCCAAAGCTGACCAGATTGGGGCGGCGGATGCGATCCCTCTCCAGCAGCTACCTGTGGATTAGCCCTGCGTCACCGTGTCACCTCCGCCGCTATCTCCCCACCTGCCTTTTAAAGGGACACAAAACCTCGGGCACGTCCGGGTCAATTATCTTCAGTGAGCCTCGGAGCGCAGATTATTTCAGAGGCGACTTCTGGGAACGATAATCAATGTTCCCGGCTGTCAACCGGAGCTATCTCGATTGGCTCGGCATCCCGGGAGAGGACCAGAATAACTCAAGGTTTCTGAGGCTGATAAAAATGCTTTGTCATTTGTTGGATTGTTCAAACGCTTCTTGTTATGCCGTCACATCAAACAGCTTTTCTCTTCCGGTACCCTCCAGGGAGGCGAGCAGGGCGAGGGGAGCCTGCCGGGGGAATCTGTCTTGATCTTTTCATCGGGGAAAGGATCCGATACTCTTATGAGCACAATCTCAAGGAGATCTCTGCTACTATTCTTATCAAGACGACTTCACGTATTAATCTTGTAAACTTTGGACAGACCTTTACTAATAACATAATATGAACTTAATTGACTCTCGGGGGGAAATGGGGTCGTGGCGGCGGAGAACAAAGGTGTAGGTTTGTGAACGGAGTAAAAAAGTACTTAAAAGATATCAAACTAGAAAGTTAATAGAGGGTATAAATATTTATAATGTGATCCTAATAAAAAAAAGTTTCTACTTGCTAAAATGAATTTTCACTATTGGCAGATTCTGCAAAAAATAAGGGCAAATTTACACAGAGCTTGACTATTATTTTATAAGGAAGTGACTGTAGATCTCTACTGTTATACGTGGAGCTCTAATACAACATAATAGCACAATCACTCTTATGGACAAGACAGGTTTATATATTTATTTATTTATTTATATAGATCTCAGAGTCATATATTATTGATCTAGAGGTCTCTCTCTGTCTGAGCTGAGGAGAGGGTCTAGTCAGTGCAGCTTCTCAAATCCACGTTAACATGATTCACTTCTCCCTCACCATAATCTCAAATGGACAGTTTAGGGGAAACAAAAGTGTGTATTTGACTGTACGCAAACAAACTGCCTGAGCCCTTATTTCCCGTCGTGAAAATCCAGATGGATCCAGGTCCATGTCAGAAGACGATTAGCTGACCCCGCCGCCGAGAACATCGGATAAACAACATGAACTCTCCGAGGATTTGGGAGGAAGAGGACGGGGGGGCTTCTCTGGTGTGCAGCAGCCCATCTTAATTCCACTTAAATCCTCCACATCCGTACTTACCCGGTAATCAATGCCGCAGATTTTTTTTTCTTTTTCTTCAAAGTATCAAAATGGCAAATGGAGAATGAGGGAAAGTGAGAGGTGCAGCCTGCAGGCGAATGTGGAGGGATTAAGGTTATTGTGTTCCTGAGGAATATGTGGAAAAACCGGGAAGTGAAAGGGCAGCGTAACTTCATACGCAGGACTACCTGAGCCGCTGTGTCGTGTGAAGCACTCGGAGATACTTGACCTTAAAAAAAAACACTTGACTCCTCAAATCTGTGCTTTGCCATTCAGAGTAATACTGCTGACCTGAAAGGCCTTTACACTAGCTCCACAAATACAGCGTATCTCTGTCGCTGCAGAGACCGAACAAAGGCTCCGGTGAGGAAAGTCAACTTCATGAGAAAATCCAAGTGATTGTTGCAGATGAAACTAGCTAGTTTACAGTGTACACTAACACGCTGCTTCATCAGGGCAGGTACAGGTACACACACACACACACACAGTCATCAGAATAAAAGCCAGTGATCATGAGAATTCCCTTGAGCCTTAATTCTCACGATCACTGACTTTTATTCTGCTTATTTCTTCCTGGTGTTGAGGCTTCTGCAGTCTCATGGATTCATAGCAACATGTCTTATCTAGTCAATCAACACCACCCATGTAGTAAAGCTGCTGCGGAGAGAGCTGATGTACGGCCGTATGCATCACCAGACCTGCACACAAACAAGCTGGACTCCCGATGCCCGGAGACAACGAGCCCCAAGGACGGAGCAGGAAGACACATAAAGCCTGGGGCATTAATTATTCACTGCAGGGCTCGTCGGAGGCAGATAAATGTGTTTTACAATTCCACTCTTGCTCTTCGCTGCAATTTGGGCTGGAGAGGGGAAAAAAAAAAGGAAAAAAAAAGAGTACTGTTGCCCATTATCAGCCACTTTATCTCCTCGAATGCCCCGTACCCCCCAAAACAAACGCAATCCGGCAAATTGAACGGCGGGAAAATGCACCAAGACGCCATCATGCTCTTCTGTATGGGAGATAGAACAAGACAGAGTGCTGGAAGAAGCTGATGTGTATTGGGGAGGGTGTGTGTGTGTGTGTGTGTGTGTGTGTGTGTGTGTGTGTGTGTGTGTGTGTGTGTATATCCGTGTGTTGGTGCATCTGCGAGCTTCTTTCTATCCCTGCGTGGGCAGAAGGATCTCAGCATCTCGTCAGCGCTGCAACGCTCTGTCAGAAGATGCTCCGCCTAAACGCCTCGGCTACTTATCTCCCCCCCGGGGGATTACAGAGCAACACTGACAACAGTCATATTATTATTACGGCCCGGCCGGCGATAAGGTGCTGCTGGCGTTACAGGGTGTGTGTGGCCTCCCATACCGTTACCCAGCTCTCCAAAAGTGGAAGTAGAATGGAGAGTATTTGATGTGCATCTTGTGCATCCCTGTACGCTGGACCTCTGGAACAAAACAAACAAGCTTTCTGCCAGCTGCTCCTCTCCTCACAATTCACTCACGTCTCTCCCACTTAATTTCATTCACCCCCCACCCCGCCTCCCCCCGCTCCCTTTCTCCCAAAACACAGACACCCCACTCCCCCCCAACCCGCCCGCCCCAACTGTGACACCGCCGCCAGCCATCAGTCGGATGTCCTTACCGAAGGTTGTAAACGTATCATCCAGGAGAAGTGTGTGTGATGCTAGCAGCAGGGTGTGTATCCATACCAAAAGGGTGCACGAGGCTAACTCTCCTGCTAATACACGGTGAGCATGTGCTGAGGTAACGATTAGCAAGGGCGCTCTATTCTGAGACTCGCCGTGGGAGGCTTTCTTTTTTGGGGGGGGGGCAGCTGAGGTCTCGCTGTCTTTCAGGACCTCTTCTCTTTGTCCGGAGAACTTTGAAGTCATATAAAATGACTTTATGAGACGTTTTCTGCTTCCAAGACAGCCCAATAAAAGCGAGCTAAAACGGGTGATGTATGTGGCCTTTGGCTCTTCACAGACTCGGCAGCTCAGGTTGGAACTACCCGTGTGAACTCCCTTTCGTCTGCAGGGTTACCTTAAGCAGTCGCTGCCTCGGAGGAAGCCAAGCAACACCCAGCTGTTCCAGAGGCCGGGCTGGGGAGCGCTCCAGCTGAGGATGTGTGCAAATTGTATGAATGTTGAAGCTGGCTTGTTTCTGAAAAACAACATGCACGCTCAGCAAAGCGCCTCCGAGGATATAAAAAAAAAAAAAAAGAGGGTTATTAAAACGTCACAGTTTCCCAGGACAATGTCACGAGCTTGTTCTGTACTGAAAGTTTCTCCCAGTTCTAACATAATGTCTGTCCTTGAATGTTCCATTCTCCTAAAACTACTGTCCCAAATGTCATAAAACTGCCTTGGAGCGGTTACCATGGCGCCCTAGTTAACTTGATGGAAACCCTGGATGGATGTGAAATCACTTCTTTTTTTTTTTTTTTTTTTCAGAGCTGATGAACCTGTCATAAATAAAAGTCCAACGTGTGTACAAAGCATGGAGGAAAGCTCGTTTCTCACCGTTGTAAACAACATAGTGGATAGTCAGCAAATCCGCCGCCTTCTTTTAGTGGGAAAAAATAAAGAACAGCAACGGTCAGGTTTCGGATTGCTCTCCTCAGCAGTTCAAATCTCAGAGACATTATTGGAATTGTGCACGACTGTGAAAGAAATGTCCCCTACATTGATTGAAATGGATTTTTTTTTTTTTTTCCGGCTGTATTTTTCATACGAGTATATATCTGCTGATAGCTTGTTCCCCCGTGGCAGCGCTCCTCCTGAGAAAACAACTCAAGTCGCTGGTGAGAGCGAAAAGATGACTCATGTGTGGGAACTTTGAATTAATGGCAGAGCCTTAGCTGTGAGCCTGTGGTTTGGGAAACTCGGAGAGGAAATAATCACATATTTGTTTTCAAGGAGAACAGAAATTAACAGAATTCAGAATATATACAGTATTTTTTACAGATGAGATGCAGAGAATGCTAAGTAAGTACTGATTGGATTGTCTCTTTGTGTGTGTGTGTGTGTGTGTGTGTGTGTGTGTGTGAGCACGTGCGCGCTTGTTTGCGTTGCATTTTGAATATGCTACTGCTGCCCTCTGCAGGGCAAATGCGGCATTGCACGCCATCTTTGCTCTGAACTGGATTTCTCCTTTTTTGCTAGAAAAATCAACAACATAAAAAAAAGATGTGGTTGGAAATAGAGCAAACACCACTGCAGTCTCTCCTCGGTTCAGTCAGGATTCGGTTCACACGTTCCACCCATGGCTCGTTAAAGACGACTAGGCAAAACTCAGAAACAAACAAATTAACAAATTACCACCACAGCTTCAATTAAATGCAAGTTCATAAAAGTGAGTTTTCCTTTGTGTGTTGTGCAGAGAAAGAGAGTTTGTATTTCCTCGAGGAGGTTGTTGAGACAGTTGAGTGCTCTGATCACTTAATGTCTTCAGTCTAGCAGTCAAAAGAAGCTTCACCTGCAGGATGGACTTTACTGGCGTAGCTCTGGGTGGAGGCCTGCGTCGTCCTGCACAGCTCCAGCGTTTGAAGAAGGATGTTGCTGACAAAGAGCATTCACACTCAGCAAACCTTGCCTGGGTGAGAAAACCCATTTGAATCCAGTCTTCTTAGAGAGATAAAACCTTTACTTGATGTCAGTGAATGCAACACGCCAAGACCACATGGTAGATAGATAGATAGATAGATAGATAGACAGACAGACAGACAGACAGACAGGTAGATAGATAGATAGATAGATAGACAGACAGACAGACAGACAGACAGGTAGATAGATAGATAGATAGATAGATAGACAGACAGACAGACAGACAGACAGGTAGATAGATAGATAGATAGATAGATAGACAGACAGACAGACAGACAGACAGACAGGTAGATAGATAGATAGATAGATAAATGGATAGATTATTTTTGAAATGTTAATTGCTGACTTTCAGGTGGAATGAAACTCATCCCTTGTTAAAAGAAACATGTTTGTGGTGATCTCTTGTTTCATCACTCAGATAAGCCAATAGTAACTTTGCTGCCTTTCAAAATAATTAACAATTAAAGCAAAACCAAGATCATGTTTCATGTTTTCATTCACCTCTCGCTTTCCACAACTGATACCGATTATGTCTGAGCTGAAAAGCGGATTATGATCATGTTGTTTGACTTCAAAAGGTGCGTGTCATGTCTTCACTCAGGAGATTAATCTGCACGCCCACAGGCTTTCGGCGGTGAAGAAACATTTCCCCCCCCCTTGTTTTTCCAGCCAAAGTGAAAAATGACTCATCAATTTGAAAGAAGCTGAAATAAGTAGAGCGCCCAGAGATCACAGCACGGCTTGCTCGGTGCAGACAAATCTCCACGGCTGTCCGAAGCCCAGTAACTAAAACACACACAGCAAAGAAATAAACTGCACCGTGAAAATAAACCAACTCTCTGACCCGGCGTCCCGTCCTCACAGTAAATCCTCCTCACACCATTACTTATCTGCACAGCAATCCCCCCAGGATAAGTATTTCCTCTTATGCCACATTTATCTTCCATTATATGTCCAGTATGTATACAGCACAGTGTTGCTCGGGACAGCAAAACGATGAACGGCGCACAGGGAATGCAAACAAACCATTCATCTCCGCCTGGCGGGGAAAAGAAAAAAAAACAACCAACACTGTGAGAGTTTTCTAAATACTTCCCAGCCACTTTTAGACGATGCTGCTTAGCCTCTAAAGATGAGTCAGAGGACAAGGGGCAGTGTATTGGTTTAAAAACAACCCAGAGGAAACTCTCTATTAATACTGGACTGTGGGGAAGAGGCCTGGATGCTGAATGATTTAAACCCACCCCGTGTGTTTGTGTGGAAATTGTTATTGAGAGAGATATTGCTGGAAAATTGTTTGTTTCACAGCCTCCCTCCCTCCCTCCCTCCCCCATCCCTCCCCCGCTCGCTCCCTGTCTCTCCCAATTTCAATTTAAACCTGTTTTATGGGCATGCCGTGTAAATCCACCTGCACTGCCAAAGCATATAGATGGGAAAATGATAAATGACGGGAAAAAGAAAGAGAAATATCTGTTAGTGAAAATGAAAGTGAAGTAATAAAAAAGTGAGATTATGATTAAAGTGCTTTATGTGGCCTACAATATAGTACTATGTTGTAGTGTAGTATGTTTATATAAATACATAAATACTCTCTCTCTCTCTCTCTCTCTCTCTCCCTCCCTCTCTCTCTCTCTCTCCCCCTCTCTCTCTCTGAGTCATGTTTCCCAGTAAATCAAACCCCCACAGAGCCAGCGACCCACTGGAACCCACTGGACTCCGACCAACACACACATGACGACCAATCAGATATGATTGTGCTGGTAATTGGAGAGGAGTTGTGTGTGGCTCCGTGGCACAACATGGCTGATTGTGTTTGAATAGCCGGTGATTGATTGTGCCTCGACCGCAGCCAAGCCGAACGCACCGTGCCCTTTAAAAAGAGAAGTCCTCCAATTGGTTCCTATTGAGTTCCCAGAAATAACGTATGATACGCTTCCACGCTCATTTTGGCAAAGCTCTTCAGGCCAAGCGTTTAACCACAGGACTAAGACGTCTCCATTGGAGAGTCACCGTTCAAAATGCATTTTAATGGTGAGTTTCATGTTGTAGAAAGAGCCGGCTGTGTCGGGAAATGACTGAAAGCCAATCATTGTGCCATACTGTATCAGACATAATGCCATACTCTGTCAAGTGTGGTGGTGGTCAGAAGGACAGAGAAGCAGAGCCAGCAGACCAGAAGGTCACTGGTTTTAATCCAACACCAGTTGTTCCAGTGGAGCTTGAAGACTGGCTGTACTGGTGTACTGGCTGTACTGGCTGTACTGGCTGTACTGGGTGTACTGGCTGTACTGGCTGTACTGGCTGTACTGGGTGAATGAGGAGGAGGGTGGTGCTGAACAACAGTCAGTAAAACTCCCTGGATACATAACAGTTAATGGAAAAACTTCATTAAGTCTAATAGAGCTACTGTAAAAAAGAATATATATACATATATATACGCCTCGGTTACAATAACAGGAACACAAACCCTTTAATTGCAGCGTATTTGTTTTTATTTGCTCATTTTATTTATTTTATTTATTTATTTTCACCGCAGCAGACTGGAAGCTGACCAGCTCCATCTGAGAGTTTCACATGATTCACCCTGAAACAGAGCAAGACAGGCTCAGAGGTCTCTGCAGCACCCTTGGATGACTTCTGTTTCACTGCTGTCGTGGGAAAACCTCATTACTCCGATCTTGGCAATTTTCATGTTTTGGTGGCACTCAAGATTTAAGATTCACCCCCACAAAAGCCATTTCATAACCGAGGATAAAATTGCAAAAAGGCACGGTGGTCAGTGTGAAAATAAGTTTTTCTTTTTCTCTGTTTTTCTCCAGAGAAGTTGTTTTTTTCTGGAGATACGAGGTTTTCATCTGATAGCAGCGACACGCTCCTTGGTCTGGCCATTACTCCTGTCCAGCCTCCAAACCCACTTTCATATCAACTTAGGTGATTTTAAGGACTCAATCCTCTCAAAGAGCTGCTGTGATTTTAAGGGTTGAAACTCTCCTGAGACCAAACGCCTTCCTCCGGCGTTTCAGGAGGGACGATTAATACCTGGTAGAACAATTTAATGCTTTGAAGGATCACTGAGCATTAAAAACTAATCTGGGTCGGCTTCGGTTCCGGCTCCTGCGCCCCAGAGTTAATTTTTCCGTGCTTAAGGGAGTATAAGGGATGTTCCTGTCCGGCCCTCCGCCACAGTCCATCACCCTCCGAATAGAAAGATTATGGCTTTGAGTGACCTTGGTGTATTCTGGTCTCTAGTCCCTGTCCAATCAATGTCTCCCAGTCTGAAGTGATGCCATATACCCGAGATGGACAGGAGAGGAGAAGCAGCTACCCCCCCTCCACCCGACCCCACCCGACCCCACCCCCCCGACCACAGCCATGCCTCCTTCAGTCCACCGCCGTGACATTGAGATGACAGCAGCATCAACACACTCGAGATGGCGAGAATATCTGGGGAGGTGCACAGACAGGAGAGAGAGGCTGTGTTGGTGAGCTCCAGCAAAGAGGTCTCACAGCCCCACCTTGTGTTCAACGGCAGGAAATGACACGCAACACACACACACACACACACACACACAGAGGGAGAGAGACCTTCTAGACCTTCTACTGTATATAATGGAATAATGTCTGGGGCTGTTCTTCATGGTTCGGCCCTTAGATCCAGCGAAGGGGAATCTTAACTACAATACAATGACATTCTAGATGATTCTGTGCTTCCTGTTTCAGCATGACGACGCCTCCATACAGCGAGGTCCATACAGAAGTGGTCTGTGGAGATCGGTGTGGAAGGACTTGACCTCAACCCCATCCAACACCTTTGGGATGAGTTGGAACGAAGGCCTCATCGCCCAACATCAGTACCCGACCTCACTAATGCTCTTGTGGCTGAAAGGAAGCAAATCCCTGCAGCAACATCTAGTGGACACACACACACACACACACACACACTCACTCAAGTGGAACAGATGTTTATTGTTATGTGCTGGCTGTTTATTTGTATTTGATTTAGATGCTTTGGCAGTATAGCTCAGCTAACATGCCAATAAAGCATGTTGAGTTGAGTTGAGTTGAGTTGAGTTGAACTGAATTGAATTGAATTGAGAGAAAGTCTAGTTGTACTGTCTAATTGGCATCTAGAACATGAAGACCTGATCCCGTGCTGTGATCAAGGTGTAAAACTGGAACTGACAACACTAATGTAGAATGAAGCTCATCAACACAAAATCAGTCCAGCTCCAGATTTGACATCTTGATGATATCGCCGGTTCGAGTCTCAGCCCTCTGGCATCATGGCTTCAGGAAGTTGTATGTATGCATGTGTGTAAAGTTGCGAGAAAAAAAGTTTGTGACCCATTTGAATTACATGCATTCCTGCATGAATGGCTCCTAGAATATGGTCATAACAATAGATAACACACTGTGATTTAACACAATAACACACAAAATAACTGCCTATGCTGGAAAGGAGAGGAGGTGAAAGCTTGCTCTCCAAACAAAGAGATCTGAAGTGGAATCTGCCCCGGTCAAAAGGGATTTCAGAGGTCCTCGGGAGAAGAGTTGTTGAGTTGTTGAGGCTCATGAGGCTGGAAAAGGCTACAAAAGCATCTGTAGGAGTTCACAGCAAGAGCACACATAACGGTCAAGGAGGTGACCAAAAACCTGAAGGTAACAGCTGAGGACCTGCAGGCATCTCTTGAACCTTCCTAGCATCTGTGTCCACTAGTACACAATAAGAAAAACACTGAACAAGAGTGGTGTTCATGGGAGGAAACCGAGGAGGAAACCGCTGCTCTCCACAAAAATCTCGCTGCCGGTCTCAAGTTTGCCAAAGACCACCTGGATGATCCACAAAGCTACTGGAACAATGTTCTGTGGACAGATGAGACTATTTTTGCAAAAAAGGCACAACTCTAACCCTAACCCTGACTCTATGTTTGGAGAAGAAAACAAGCTGCATACCAACAGCAAAACCTCATCCCAACCGTGAAGCATGGTGGAGGAAGCACGGTGGTTTGGAGCTGCTGTGCTGCCTCAGGGCCTGCAGGGCTTCAGTCACTGAGGGATCAATGAAATCCAAATTGTGTCAGGAACTTCTCAGGACAATATCAGGGTAACAGTGATGTGAAGCTTCACAGGCGGGGTCATGCAGTGGGACAATGACCCCAAACACAAAAGCAAATCTTCAACAAATTGGCTTAAATAGAGGGATGTTCACATACTGGCATGGTCCCTGTCAAGAGTCCTGTAATGTGAACAGTTTACTATGCACATTTGAACGTCTGCACATATACACATATACATATGTATGTTCTGCCATCTGTACTGCTGGTAATGTGAACAGCTAAGGATGCACATTTGCCTCCGACCTGTACATCTGTCAACAAACACTGGGTCTTTATTCATCTGTTGTAGTATCCTCAACATGTTCCTGACCTTCACTCTGTT